>SAUE01000484.1:26852-46248 GCA_009724625.1 Deladenus siricidicola
TAATTTTAAAAAATTATCTTGACGTAACATTTTGAATATATAATCTGACCTAAACAAAGTATTTCAATTCAAAAAACCAATTATTAAACGAAAAAGTAACGCAAAAATAACCTCATCAATGCGACGAATAGGCGAACAGTTCTCCTGCTCAATGTGCATCAACAAGCACCACACATACGCGTCCGGTAGATCGGACGACGCGGTAAGCTCTTGAGCCGTCCTTTCGAGAACGTGGCGGAGTTTGTTGAAGGACTGCTCCTTTTGCAGCTCATCGGCCGTCTCCATGATTTTCACGTAATTGCGCCATTCCAGATAAATCAACGCGCACATCCGCACTCGCCTCGGCAATCCTTCTAAAAATTGTTTTTTACAGCTTAAAATTGTTTTTTACAGCTAAAAATTGTTTTTTACAGAGAAAAAAATCCACCCCCATATATGTATATAAAAAGTATTAACTATTCACCTTCGCCTTCGTTCATTTGGAGGAAAAAGCGCGCGTCGCGATTGATTTCCACAAAACGCTTAACGAAGTCGACATTTGTCGGATGAGCTTCCATCGCCTAAAATGTTGATATTTTTCATACATAGCTAAAAACAATAATTTATAAATAATAAATAAAATTTTACCTCCGATGTTAGCTTCTTCATATCGCGCGGCGTAACCTTCGTCGAATTAAGCATTTTGTTCACGTAAACATCCAAATGTGTTTCGTATATAGACTCGGTCATGCCCACATCCTTCGCACGTGGGGATTTGCGAAAAATGGCGATGAAGCTGGATAAATGGTGGGTGGATCGTTCGTAGAAGTAGAGTGACGACAACTCCACCAGCGCCTCACTTTCGTTGCAAAACCAAAAATAGGGATGTTCGGAAAATGGAATCTCTCCTTCACGAAGAACCAACACGTCTTTCCATAAGCGACCAGCCGTATCTTTGTTTTCCTCCGTGTCGGCCACCTAGAGATTGTATGTAAAATTTCAAGTCAAACAAAACACTTCCAAATACACAATAAATAAATAAAAGTATGGCTATTTGTTCAATGAAATGCTATAGTGTTAAAGTTTTTAATTCGCTCAAAAATGAAAAAAAAATAAAATTTAAAAAAATCCACTCAAGAAATAAAACCAAGAAATATTTCAATAAAAGTCAAAAAAGAAAATCATACTCGAATCAATTTCCCAGCAACGCCAAACGCGAAAAGCAATTCAAATTTCGTCTTCGGCCCGAAACGGGCGGCCGCCGCCCTGTCCGCACTCTCCGCCTTCAGCGCGGCGTCCGTAAATGGCAAACGTCGACACACCCAACGCAACACCTCGACGTACGCGGCCTTCTCCAGCGGCAATAACTCCCCCGACCACAGCGATTTGCGCAATCCATTCAGAATTAAAAATGCTTCTTGAAGACCCTTTCGAGGATTGTTCAATTTTTCGTACTAAAACCATTAAAATGTACACGAAAATACGTATTTAATTTTTTTAACCTACACATTTAGCGTGATGGAAGAAGAAGATAACTTTGTCCAAAGTTGACGCGTTTGAGGCGTAAAACTCGTTCATCCACACCTTCATTTGGTCGTTCTTCTCTTTTTGAGTTGATGATGCAAACTGTAGATATTTTACGCGTCTAAAACAATATATAGTAAAAAATAATAGTAAATAAAACAAAAAGAAATCGTTAATTTTTTCTTCAAAAATCAGCAAAAAAAGTTTACGTCAACAATTTAGCGCAATGAATTCGAATCGCATCGACGCCGTCGGCCTTCACCAAAAGATCAAAGAAAGAATCAAAGAATTTGTCAATGTCGCGCAAATTATGCGTCATTTTCGGAAACAAACTCGTCGATTCACCCGCAAATTTTTGCAAAATATCGGCCTGACTGTGTTCCGGCTGAAATACAATGTATTCTTGCGTTTCCACTTATTAAACACTTTCAACAACAACAATTCCTACCATTCCAGGAATGACGGCGCCTAGTAGTTGTGCAATACGAAATATTAAGTTGGAAGCCAATCGTTTATCTTCAAATTCGAAAATTGTTCTCGATAAATCGTCGAAGCGCACTAGTCTTGACGGATACTGAAAAGAAAAATAAGTTTTCCAAAAAAACTTTTGAAAATTTAGGGCTAAAATTTATAAACGGGGCGAGTTCCCTTCAATTTTAAAACCGTTAATAAAACCACAAAAATAAAATTTTCAAATTACATCAATTGTTTAATCATGATGACAAAATATAACTCAAACAACTCACTTACATAATTGCTGAATACCTTTCAATTAAAAAATAACTATAAAAAATACCATTAGTTCTGTTTAGAACGTAAAAAAACCTTCTTGTTGTGACGAGCTGTATTTAAAAAAAATTAAACAAAAAAAAACCTCATAAATTTCGTTTGGATGAGTAGTGAGACGAATGGGCCGCCAATATTGCGTGACGCGAAATTGCTCCACTTGGCGCCACGTGTCGATATTGGTGGGGCGTCTGCTTTGAAAACTGTTCAGCAGTTCCGTCTCGCGTCGCTGAATATCCTGAACCTGAGAGCGCAAGAAATGTGCCTCTTCCGTAGACGTGTCCAACGTAAAATCCGAATTCTTCCAGCCTAAAAGATAAATTTCCAAAAAAGTTAAAATTCGGAAAATGAGCAAACAAACCCAAAGCTCCCTCGTCACCAATTCTAGGCACGCCAATGTCCCAAAATGTGCGCAGGGATTCTACCGCGGCACGCGATTTTGACGCTTTTCCCTTGACTTTTACATCACTGGGCGCGAAAAAATGAAATTCGGTGAGCGCCTGAAGAGCGCACACGACGCGATCCGTGAAGTCCGCCTCGAGTTGCAGCTTGCAGCGATGAACGATCATCTCGACGAGAAATTCCTCCGTGCCGTCGTGTGGCCGATGGCTGAGTTTTACACCATCCTTTATATCCACCAAATTCCACAGACATTTATCGATGAGATTGATCTAAAGACCTTTTGAAAATTAAGTATTCAAATAATACAATAAACGAACAATTCAACAATAAATCAACCATAAAAGCTAAAAACCTACAATTTTCGACAATTCGAACGTCGATCGGTTATCCTCCTTGATTTTTATGTTCATTTTCCACATCTTCAAACTGTTCACAAATCGATTCTCCAGCTAAAAAAATTAAATAATTTTCATTTCAAAAACGTGAAAAAACAACGCACATTCTTCCACCCGTCTAGAACGTCACGCGAGTCAATGCCATAAAAGTTCTCTTCCAATTTGAGTTTCTCCAGTGCCAACTCCACGCTGGCCGGATTGGCTTTGGCGGCCTTAAGAAGAATTTCGTGTTGGCGATCAAAGAGTGCGCGTTTGTTGACGACGCTGGCGTCCGGATTTCCGCACTCCTGCTTCGCCATTATCGGTCCCTGTATTTCAAGAAAAAATTAATCGTCCACAAAAGCTATAAGAATCCAAAAAAAATACCTGCAAACGAGCAAATTTAATCCACGCGTCCACGTCCGACGAATGTTTTGTGCATTTCGAGCGGAGAATTTTTTGTTTGCCCTCTAGATTCGCTTCTTCGTAGGACAACCGCATCGCGGCCTGACGCGCCTCGTAATCGTCGATATTCATGTTTCTCAATTCATCCTCGGTCAACTCTTCCTTTTTCACTCCACTCTCCTAAAACGCAAATGTCAAACAGTCTATTTTTAAAAATTCTATGTTTTTGGCCACAAAAAATGGGTTTTTTTATTTTATTTTTTCTTGTAACTTTAACTCGAAAATAATTTTAATTAAATTTTTTTTCAGCAGTTAAAAAAATCTAATGCAACACTCGCAGTCAAAAATACAATTTTTAAATTTAAATTAAAAATATAGTTAAAAAATAACAAAAACAATTTGCTAAAAACGCATACATCAAACCAAAATATTATCTTAAATATTTGGGCCATAGCGCAAAAAGCCATAAAATGTCAGTTTTAAAAAAGTAATTATCAAAAATTATTCACTTTGATAATTTTAACCACAAAACATTACATTTTTCGAGATTTTAACACAATACAGACCCATGCAAAGAAGTCTATACTTTCTCAAATCTCGTAATCAAAGTAAACATAAATTTAACAAATAATTTTAAAAATACTATTTAAAAACCAACCATCTCTTCGTCCGAAGCGCACGGCACATGAGACAATGGCAAAAACGCTAGCGCACCCTTCTCGATCGGCATCTTCTGGCGGAAACACCGCTCGCTGGCGCGTCCCTTGCGAAAGAACTTCACCACTTGTGGACTGAAGTAGCGCTCGGTGGCCACTTGCTCGGCGCCCGCCTCCTTTAGCGTAATCGCCTGCATTCGGGCGGTAAGCGCCTGCTTACAGGAATAATACTCGGTGATGTGCTTAACGTACGGATGTTCGAACATAAGATTTTCCATATCGCCGCGCGGATCAATGACGATGTGGGTGACGCGATGATCGTAATCACGCGGCTTCAACAACTCCCACGGATTTTTACGAACGTCCAAAATCTGTACTTATTGTTAGTCAGTACTTATTGATTGACGGTATAAGTATTTTCTTTAAAAATTCCATCACAAAAAAGCAAATAAAAACGCACTTAAAAATCTTTTTTTTTTGGGAAAATATATTCCTAATTTTCGCTGAAATGACAAAAATTTAAATGTCCGTACGCTAACGATGGGAGACGGCGGTGGTAAACGAGTTGATCGCGGAGGTGACGACGCAGGCAGTTCACGATGTTTCGACTTACGATTGCGCTCCCGATCTGACGAAGATGACGTTGAGGAGGAGGACGAGGTGGACGAGGAACGTCTCCGCCGCTTTCGCTTCTCGTGATCACGTTTGCGGCCATGTCGACTGTGGCGCGCACTACTCTCCTCTTCCGGTGAAGTAGAGCTGGAGGACGACCTCGTCGAGGATCGATGCTTTTTACCATGCCGCTTCTTTCGATCACGCTTATGACGGTGGCGTTTATGGGAGCCACTGCGATGGCGATGTTTACGCGAACTGCTACGATGATGACGCTTACTTCCCTTGTGCTTATGGTGCTTTTTGGACGAAGTTACGGACGCTCCCGGCGCGGGATCGGCAGGCGCACCAGCCACCATCTACAACTTATATTTTCAAAATTATATTTTCAAAAATTAATTTTATAAAAATACCATAAAGTGTGCATCATCATCTTCGTCCTCGTCGTCGGTCAAAGTAATGCGAATTCTTCCCTCTGGCTGATTCTCCTCGAGTAAGGTTTTGAGTTCACGGTTTTCCCGTTGTGCTTTCTCCAATGCCTCCCTTTGAAGTTTAGCCTCGAGTGCATGTTTGAAGCCATCGCTACGTGACTCGAAGCTTTCGCATTGAAAGCCTTGTTGCGGGGCATATGCGGGAAATAAACCACCTTGTTGATTGACGTAGCCTCCAGGGCCATATTGCATTATTGGTTGCGGGTAGGGTGCGCTTTGATAAGCATTCGGAAGCAGTGGGCGATGTTGTGTATTAATCGGAGGCCCTGCCGCATAATTCAGCCCACCTGGTCCAAAATTTCGCTGGTTATGATGGAATCGTCTGTGAGGGCGATCAGACATCTAAGTTTGAAAGTAATCAATATTCTGGAATTTATATATATATGTGTGTGTAAAAGGCTGAAGATGAATCTGAGCAAAAAATCGTGTCTCGTCAACCGAAATGGGCAACACTATGTCTCTCTAAAAATTCTACTGTACTAATTTCGCAATCAATCATAATGTACTTATGCATATGCATTGCTTGAAAACATTACCCATCAAAATTCCGCTGTCCATTTTGTAATTTTTTGGCCGCCAGCATTATTTTTTTGAAAAACTTTAAAAACGCTCAATTCTGAAGCGAATGGCCCGCTAACTTTTGGAAAAAATTATCTAAATTCGAAAAAAATTGTGAAAATTGCATGCACTTATGGAGTGTATGAGTTGATTTTTTTTTGCGTGAATCAAAGGCTTTTAGTCAGCGTGTTCTTTACAGCCGTTTTGAACACCCAAGTTGTTTGTGAATTAAGTTTTTTTATGGATGTCTGACTCGTACATATATTCATTTTGTTATAGGTATTTTTAAATATGGATCGACTCAGTGTGGGCATGCACGTGGAAATTATGCGGTCCGACGGAAGAGTGCATGGTGCATTAGTGACTAAGTTGTGCCATGAGACCGGAGCTGTAAGCGTAGAATGGTTCGAGAAGGTATTTTGCATTTCATTTTTGTAGGCACTTGTTTAGTTTTATCGAAGTTGGATCACTTATTTTCTTTAAAATATTTGACTAAGTCTTTAAAAATTGTTTGGTGAGGGAACTCTATGAGTTATATTTTTAGGACAATCATTAATTCGATTTTTCTAAAAAATTGTAGGGCGAAACAAAAGGAAAAGAAGTCGACTTGTCGGCTATTATGCGCAATAACCCAATGCTTTTCCAACAACCCATTGTCCCATCGTCACCGGTTGTGCCTATGAAAGCGGAACCGGTTCTTGCAACTCGAGTAGCTCGCAGCATTGCGCCAATGACAGCCGCACAACGTGCCGCGATTGCGCGCGACGCGGAAGCGTCGGAAAAGACAGTACAGGTATGCATTTCAATTCTTCGAATTTTTCTAGTTTCTAGTAGAAGTTTATTCGAAATGTTTATTTCTTTTCGAAAAGTGTACAAATGTTTAGTATAGCTGTTTTTTTTGTGGGTAATATTGCGCTAAATTTTTGTTGTTTTATATGAAGTGGTTTTGACGAAATTAATGTAAATTATCAGAGATGAATTCTCAAAAACTTTAGTTCCAGAATGTGAAGCCGCGGGAGAGCAACATAATGGGGAACATTCAGGAAGGAAATGTAGTTGGTGGTGGAGGAAATCGCGCTTCCGTCAGGCGTTCAGTGATTTTGGCTCCTTCAGGCGCGATGGGACCGCCACAAATTCCGCCACCGTCCAACTACGCCAACAACAACGCGGAAAATAACGTGATTGAGCCGACGAAACGTCGCGCTACGATGGCGGCATCTCGAATTCCTCGTAATTATTTATTTGTTTGAAATTTTCGCTTTTAAATGTTTTTCAAGCTTGTCACTATTTAGCATCTCGAACTTCTCGTATTGGGACGACAGCGAACGAAAATAATACTAGACTTACTGATGTTCGGCAACACAGGGACGAACTTTCACCGACCGGTATTTTTTGCTAACTTCAAAAATTTGCAAAATTGCAAAAAATTGCGTATGTTTAGATGAGACAACTGGCGTTATTTCGAAGTCGCAGGTTGTTTCGAATGTGCAAGAGATGGAGAAGAACCGGGAACAGCGTCGTGCTCAGCTGGTATGATATGTGTCTAAATACGCATTTTAGTGACTATATTTTTTGGTCGGTGCGCAGATAAAAATTGGAATCTGCGCACTGAATAAAATTCTATTAAGCAGACATACTTGATGGAAAAAGTGGTCTTATTCTTCAAATGTATTTTATTTAGGTGGAGACGAAAAAATTACGCGAAGTGCAGAAGAACATCGACCCCGGCAATCCGAACTGGCAGTTCCTCTCGATGATCCGGGATTACCAAGCGCAAGTGGACTATAAGCCACTGAAGCCGTCGGACGCCGTGAAAGACAGTCGAATTTGTGTTTGTGTGCGCAAACGCCCAATCAATAAAAAGGAACTTACCAAGCGCGAAATTGAGGTAATTTTTAGTCGGATTTTGCACAAAAATTGCTTTCTTAATTTTTAGATTATTACAATCCCAAAAAAGGACCATATCATCGTGCATCAGCCGCAGGTGAAAGTGGACTTGACAAAATATTTGGAGAATCAAGTCTTCAGATTCGACTACACATTTGACGAGAACACCACAAACGACATGGTCTACAAGTTGGTTTTATTACGCTATTTCACAGTAACTTTTACCGGAATGTTGTGGTTTTTTAATCGTTTTCATTGTTAAATTTTATATTTATTATATTTTAGGTTTACCGCTCAGCCGCTGGTGCGAACCATTTTTCAGGGTGGTTTTGCAACTTGTTTCGCTTATGGCCAAACCGGATCGGGTAAAACACACACTATGGGCGGAATATTTGATGGAAAAACGCAAAACTGTGCCAACGGAATTTATGCGCTTACAGCCATGGACGTGTTTAAAATGTTGGCGTCTAATGAGTACAAGAATCAGAAACTAAGCGCTTCGTGTAGTTTCTTCGAGATTTATGGAGCCAAGGTATATAGAATTTACTTTATCTACAAATCATTTTCTTTATAAATTAACTTTTCAGGTGTTCGATTTGCTTGGTAAGAAAGCGAAACTGAGAGTGCTCGAAGACGGAAAGAAATTGGTACAAGTCATCGGGCTTAAGGAATTCAAGGTTCAAACTGCGGACGATGTAATTATTGCTTTTTTAAATCTATATACGTCTTTAAATTTTGAGTTATTTTTTAGGTTTTGCAATTAATCAAACAAGGCTCCGACCAGAGGACGGCTGGAACGACTTCTGCGAATTCCAATTCCTCACGATCTCATGCCGTTTTTCAAATTATTCTTCGCAAAAAGTATTTTAATTTTTTATGTAATTTAACAGTGGAAAAATTAGCCGTCTTTCAGTGACAATTTATATGGCAAGTTTTCGCTTATCGATTTGGCCGGTAATGAGCGGGGCGCAGATACCATCAGCTCGGATCGTCAGACCCGACTCGAGGGCGCAGAAATTAATAAGTCGCTATTGGCGCTAAAGGAGTGTATTCGAGCCATGGGACGCGACGTGCAACATGTTCCCTTTCGCGGTTCAAAACTGACGCTCATCTTAAGGGACAGTTTTGTTGGTAAAAATGCGAAAACTTGTATGGTAAGTTTTTTTTTTCTAATTTCATTTCTTAATTTGTTCGCTTTTTCAGATTGCAATGATTAGTCCCGGAATGAGTTGTGTTGAGAATACGTTAAATACTCTTCGATACGCAGACAGGTAAATCACAATTTATACCATATCGGATTGCTTTTCATAATTTTTTGCGTGCTTTTTAGAGTGAAGGAGTTGGGAAACGAAAATGGCGCCAGCACATCAGCACCTCTGTCCGATGGAGACTTTTTGGTGAACACGGAGGCTGGCGACGACGCGAATGGCGTGGCGGTAATTGACGATGATAGGGAATGCTATGACGATGGTGACGCCGGTCAGGATTTGCAAATGCTTCATCAGAGAAATGTAAGTATTCATATTTATAGAAACTATCGTATTCAATTATGTTTTATATCGTGTTCAATTGGAATTACTTTTAGAGCGAATTTATGAACGAAGAGGCCTACAAATACCAAGTTGTTCTTGAAAATATGAACAAGGCGGAGGACGCGGCAGTCGATCAGCATCAACTTTTCTTTGTAGACTTTCTCCATATGTGTTTTCTTTTTTTACGTCAAGGGGAAATTTATTTTATAATCGAATGATTTACAGGATAAATTGCAAAAATCGGTAGCAGTTATCGCTGATCGATTGGAAGAGACGAATCGCGTAGAGTTCGACTTGGAAGGCTATGCTCGCAATTCCATCAAGGACATTTGCGACATTCTCAACACTGCCAGTAAATGCAAGGGTTAGTTTATTTTAAGCTATTTTTTACTATTTTACGGAAAAAAATTTTCATTTTTTGTTGAAATTTGTTTTCTTGTTGTGTTCCTTTGCATTTACTTTTTTATATCGACTAATTTAGCGAGTTTCGAATGTTTGTTGGAGAGAATTGCCGAAGAGCAGGAATTTTCGCGAGGAAAATAGGATTAGCGATCCTCTCTCTGGGATCACAAGACTCGTCACCAAACTTCTAATCGGCACAACAACACTTTGATCGTCTTTTAGAAATAACGAATATCTAATTTGATAATAGTCCGTTTGTTAAATAATGCGACGTTTTTTGTGTGTATATGGGACAAATTTTGGAATAATATTTTTTGAACTCTGAAGAGAAGTTCTATTTTTGAATGTTTTTTTTTGAAATTCTAGCGGCTTTTTATTCTAAATTCCATTGAAGATGCTCGGGGGTTTTGCGCAAGTGCCATATCGATTTTTCAGCCACTGCACAAGCTTTGTTTACACGTCGATCGTTGGGGTAATTTTTTGTCGCTTAATCACATTTGTTAAACACGAAAAACCTTCTTCTTGGGCCGCAGGTTTTTTTTGTTTTATTCAATTATTTATTATATTGCATTGTAAACGACTTATAAATTCATAGTGACGTATATTATATATATAAAGAAGCCCAAACTTTGTCATGCTACTGATATTTTTCAGGATACATTATTCTTATTCGTTGTTGCCGTTATATTATTATTATTGTTTTTCTGAGTTTTAAATTATCTCATATTTTTTATTCGAATCGTATGCAAATTCTGTATATGAATGAACAACGCTCTCGGTGGAATCCGCCGAAAGTGAGTTCAGTCAAGTTCCTGGAAAATAGCATTAATTATGTGACGCTGTACATACATAATCAGAATTTTTTCAATTCCGCCGACGCTCCAACATTCATTTTTGCATTCCTCACATTTTCTCAAAATGTTTTCTGATATTCACTCAAAATTGTCAAGTTATCATTTTCCATTCTTAGCTGTGCTCAATAATATCGATAGCTAACGATGATTGATCAGCGAATATATAGGTTAAAAAATACGTTCATGTTTTGGCATAAGAATAGCCATGTTTTTCAATTTTTCGATTAATTTTTTTGGGAATAGGAGGGGGACCACGACAAGTTTTTTTTTATTATTTATTTTTTTGATCCGGGTTTAAGGAAATATTTCAACGCAATTTTTCATATTTTCCTAAATTAGGTGAATTTTATGGTTTTCTTTTTGCTTGTGGCTTTTATTTGGTTTACATCGACTAACTTAATTTTAATTTTTTTGTGCAAAAATACAATAAACGCTTTCAAAATATTTCGGGAAACGGGAAATATCGATTTTTTCGACTTGTTCTTGAATTGTGTTTCCGAATTTTTTTCAAATAACTGAAATTGTGTCCTTTCGAGTGTCCATGTTGAAGCCGCCACGGCCTTACATCCGCTCTTCGCTGAAAATCGATTACCACGTCGACGAGAATTCGCTGAACGCCCTCGTTGACGGTGATGATGAAAGTTGTGGCGAAATCGGTGCACAGCTCATCCAATTCCTCGCCAGCAATGGATTTAAACGGCGAATTGTGAAGAAGCGACGACCTCCCAAGCAAAATGACATGGAGATCGACGAACGGAAGGCTAAATCGGATGAGGGAAGCGTTCCAGTCGAGCATGAAGGTTAGGGGTTTGTCGGTTTTTGTTTGAGTTCGACGAGGGCGGAAACATACATAGCTTTTTGCCGAGTCTGGTGTTGTTTTCGCGAAATTTCGATAATTGAATTGGAATAACGTTTAGCCCAAACGAATAGCGCGAATGCGAAAGAGAGGGATGAAGTGGCGACCCTAGGCTTGCGTTCGGTTTTGCGTGCGATAAGTCGCGCAGGCGCCAGCCCCATCGGCGCTGTGCTCCTCGACGCGGAGCTCATGCGCACAACAGCCGTCGCTCAAGCGCTCGCGCTGGCCGCACTGAAGTGAGTGACTCGATGAAGAGTTTTTGGCGTACTTTTTCGTGTCATTTTTGCATATTTTTAGCAAATTTAAAAGAGAAGAATGCCGATAATTTTAATCTGGAAATTTGCCGATTTTGGACTTGTTTTTTGGGGAGATGTGAAAATATCATAAAATAAATTTCAGTTTCAAGTCTCTAAACTGCCCGTTCTTCGTCATAAACGAGCTGTCGAAAACGCTCGCCAAACCGCTCAATCTTTCACGCATTACCGCTCTGGCTATCAAGACAGCGTCTTTCGGCGACAATCAGCCAACCGCGTCGATTCTCGACGCGTTAAAGAGCGTCTTTCGCCCGATTACGCTGACGAGCGCGGCGCGCAAGAGCCTCAACGCGTCGACGATGGCAGAGACCTCGTCCACGTTCTCGACGCCCATTTTGTGCCAGCCGAAGGGAAAGGCGGGCCAGCCGAAGAGGGCGAACAAAAAGAAGCGGAAGAAGAATAAATAAGAATTCACAATTTTGTTTTTTTTTGTTATTTTTTTCCACCGAGGACGAAATAAATTCGATTTAAAACCACAAACAAATCCTCAAAATAACAAAGATTACCACGAAAAATTAAAAAAGTAAGGAGCCGTAATTATTATATAACGATATTTGTGCAATTTGTGAATGTTTTCTTTGTATTTAATTATATTTGTGATTGTTTTCGTGTTTGAGATGAGAGTCAGTAGAACAATTTGGGAAAAGATTTTAATATTTTTAATTTTTGGTTTTTAGTTTTTCTCTTCGATAAAAAATGGCTTGCATTTACGCATCTCTCGTGGCTATTCAACTCCTCCTCTTTCTAGAGAAAGTGACGTCCCAAGACGATAAGATAAGCCTCAAGCATGAGCAACCATTCAATTGCCATATCTACGCGCGCGTGAAAACAGCCGACTGTTACTGTAAGTGCACATAATTTAAATATAATTTTTTATCTTTGAATGTTTTTTTTAACACTTGCACGTGCAGTTTACAATTTAATTTTTGACCTTTTTTGCCTGTAAATATTTTGTTTTTATCCGTATTTCTTTTTTAATAAATTTTGTTGACGTGGCGTCGTGTGTGGATGGTTAGGGTTTTTTGCTGAATATTTTGAATTATTAATTTTTTAAATATTTTTATTCAACACTTATTGTAGTGGCGGGTACGTCCGCAGACATCAAACTGCACTACGCGTCGTTGGTGAGCTCGGAGGTCTACTCGGTCGTCTACCCCGAGCACAGGAACTACACGATCGGCACGTTGGTGAAACTGGACGGGTATTTTCAGCTGAAGAACACCGATCGATCTGGCGTATACGAAGATTCGGTTGGTTGTTTTCCGGGGAGGACAAAGCTTGAAGTTTTGTCGATGGCGAAAAAAGGGTTTTTTTCTAAAATTTTTGAAAACCAACGGAATGTTTTTTGAATTATTTTTAATTCGTACCGATTTTTATAAAAAAATGTTTTTCGTAATTTAGAAAAAAAATTTTTCAGATGGAGTGTCCATTCAAGAACGTCGAAGACTTCGAGCACTGCCACTACGAGGAGAAGGGGCCGTGCCTGCCAAACGCGGACGCGTTCTTTATGGAGTTTAAGCCGGACCCTAAGGATTACTTCCCCGGCTGGTCGCTCAACTCGATTTACCTCAGAATCGAATACGATATGCACATGAAAACGTAAGATTTCAGAAAATTCCCCTAAAGGTTCAATGAAATTAAATGAAGAAATTTCTTTCCGGTTGTAAAAAAATGGAGCAAATTTTTTTGGAACAATTTTTTGAAGTTATTTGACACAAAAAGAAAATTTATTTAATTTTCATAGTTTTTACCTTTTCGAAAAATTTACATTGTCTGGTGTAAGTCCTAGGCATATGGGGGCCGGAGGCTTATCCAGAAAATTTTTCGTAGGGGGGGGGTAAGACCAAAAAAAGTCCTTAAATAACTTTTCAATCAAAAATTGGTCATTTGGATACCCCATTTTGGCTACGATGGGGACAAATTGCAAATGAAAAAAAAGTGTAATGCGACATCTTGTGTGTAGGTACCAGCGCATCTTCGAGTTTATGAACGTGTTTCGCTGCGACGCGTGGCTAGAGGAGCCGGGCATCTACCAGTTCGGCCCACGCCACGGCCTCATCATCAAGCACGCGGCGATGCCGCGCGTGGGCGACTGGGTGCGGCCGTGGGTCTGATTATTATTATTGTTTGTTGTTGTTATTATTAATTATAATTATTTTTTCGTGCCTCTTTACTGTGTGTGTGTTTGTTTGTGTTTATATATATATGGAAATCTGTTGGATAAATCTTTAATATTTTATATTTTTTTCTATTGTTTTTTTTCTTATTTTTTTATGCTTTCAGATTTTCGAGACAGATAAAAAAAGCCTTTTTTAATTCAAAAACATTTAATTTTCACCTTTTCTTTAATATTTTTTGCCAATTAAATATAAATTATACATTAAAAATGTGTAATTTTGTTCAACAAACAAAAATTGAAATTTAATTAAGTTTTTGTTGCTGTTAAATGGTTTTTGCTTACTTTTTGCCTTATGTTCAGGCTCGAAAAGGTTTTCAAAGTGATTGGCCACCGGGGGGCACAACCGTAGTTCACGACCGTAGTATTTTTATCATTTTTCTTGCTTTACTTCATAATTTTTTTTGCTTTGCATTTGCCTACGCTATTGAAAGAGTTAAAACTTTTTCCTTTTACTTTTTATTTATTTCTTTTAACTTTTTTTTATTTGCCAAGACGAAAAATGAACTTTTCTTGCCCTGTTCAAATTTTTCCACTAAAATACCTTTGCAATAAATTCCTCGTTTATCCTCACGATTATCGTCGACTCCCGAAAAATGTGGGAATTGGCGGTGAGGAGAAAAAGGCCGGAAGGAAAATTGCTTCTCTTTTTAACCACACCCAATGCAAATTGTCTCTCTGCCTCTCTCTATCGCTCTCTCTCACTCTCAGCACGCAAATTGTCAAATTTTCACGCCGGGAAAAATGTCCAAACCTTTATGCGTTTGACATTTTTGTTTGAGAAAGAAAAGTTTCATTTTTTGCCCTAAAAAAGTTCAATTTGTGAACGAAAGTTTGTGAAAGGTTTGTTAAACGGTTTAGTTAACAGTTCAATGAACCTTTTCTCCCGTTAAAACATTCCTCATTTTCCTGTAGAAATTTACATTTCCTGAATGGATTAAGCGAAGTGAAACTTTGCATTTGTGTGACTTGTCTCAACTGGCCTTGCAAATGCAAATTGGAAGCAATTGTCGATTTTGGAAGCAATTGCTTTTGAAATTTTTGTTTCTCTAAAACCCTTTTTTCAATGTTGGAAAAATTTAATTTAAATTTAATGCATTATGTAAATTTTATTTTTGATCTTTTTTACCATTGGTAGAAATACACAAAATCTCTCTCTCCCCCTCTCCCCCTCACTCTCCCTTCTTTCTCACTCTGTTTCTCTCTGTCTTTCTCATCTCTCTCCTCTCACTCTCTTCCCCTCTTTGTCTATATGCTTCTGTATGCCTCTTTCTCCATATTTGACTGTCTGGTTTTTCCGGCTCTCTCCTTTCTCTGGCTCTCTACTTCTCTTTTTTTGCCTTTATTTTTTTCGTTTTTTTTCGGATTTTTGCTCAATTGCGGTTCGCTTAAGCCAAAAGTCCTTTCCAACACCCCCATCTTTGGAAGAGATAAATAAGAAGTATGTATATTTATAAATTCTGCCTACATTTTTTTATTGCAATTAAAGTTTTCTTGTTTTTTTGGCAACATTATTCGGCCAAAAAAAAGCGGAATCGACAATTTGCAAAGCAAAGACAAAAGGCGAAAACGCTTAAAGGCCAAACTTTCGCTTCTTCGCCCAATTTGTCGCCTTTGACCGCAAATTATTTTTTCTTTCCTTTTTTTTCGCTTAAACGAGAAACTCCTTTTTTTCGTGTAAGTTGTTTGTTGTGCGTTTGCGCCGGTGCCCGAATTCGTTTTTCGTTTCTTGTGTTGTTCGCTTTCGAATCGAAGAAAAACACAGTTTCTCGCTAATGAAAAACGGGGGAAAATTCGCTTTTTTTCTTCATTTATTCAAACAAAATTAATCTTTCTTCAATAAAAAAAATAATAAAGAAATAAACTAAAAAAATTATTCATTATAATTCTTCCCACGTCATATTTAGTAAGTTAATGACGGTAAATTTTTTTCTTTCTTTCTTAATTACTGTTAATTTCATTCTATAAAAGTTTTTTTCGAAAACATCAAGTTTTCCTTTTTCAAAGGCATAATCTTTTCTTTCTTTGCTGGCTTGATGAAAAAGTTCTAAAAAATAACGTTTTCTATTCACCTGCCTGCAAATTTTCAGCGCGCCGCAAATTTTTGTGTAACCATCACATTTGCAATCTGGCGGCGTAAATAAAGTTTGATTTCGTTTTACCAATTTTTCAAAAAAATTTTTTTCCATTTTCAATAAAAAAATTAATTTATTTTCAAAATTTTTTTTATTTTGATTAATATTTTCGCTATTTATAAATATGAATTTATTGTCAGTAAATTTTTAAACTATTTTTAGCCTTTGAGGGGGAGAAAGAGTAGAATTCGATTTTGCTTCATTTTTCATTTTTGCTTATCTGTCCTCCTACGCAACAACGTTTTCGTTTTTTGTCCTTGTTGTCAGGGGATAATATCAAATTTAACATAAAAATTCAAATTTTTTAATATCGCCTGCTCTTAACGGCTCGACAACCCCGGTAACCGAACCCTCCCCCACAAAAAAATTTACTTTAGAGAGAAAAACGGAGATGAGCAGAGTGGCGCGCGCTGAGCGCGGCGAGCAATGAGATCTACGCGTCCGCAGTACCATAAAAACCAAAAATCTCACTCAAAAAACAACAAAAACGTGTGAGATCGCCCCTGCTGGCCGGCCAGCCCAAAACCATCACAGAGCTGGGCCCCATGGCGGCCAACCACAAAGGACATATAGAGAAGGTGGAGGAGAGCCGCATTGCTGCCAGCCGGCGGCGGGGTCGTCTGCATTCCTCTTACACTCATCGGAGGCGGGGGACGCTCGCTGCCAAACTGTTACCGGCCAACCCAAACATCGAGCCTCCTTCGGGGGGTGGGCCTAGACCAATTCCAATTCGTTTCATTACAAAAAAATCGTTAGCAAAAACTATATTAAAAGGAAAATATATGAAATAAATTTTATTTTCAAATTTGTCAAAATTTTCGATTTTGGAAATCTTTTTTACCCCTGGCATTGTTGACATGTGTAACCTTTTTAGTTTTGGCCGGAGAAGTCAATTGCTAGAGGAATGGTATTAATTATTTCGCCAAAGCGTCGATATTTATCTAATAAAAACAACCAAAGTTGTCCAAAACAGCCGCCACACCAACAACTGCAGCAGCAACAGCGGCTGCGACAGCCGCGCTCGCACTGCGGCGGTCATCATTTCCATTATTTCAAGCCGCCGCCGTCAAGCGCGTCTTCGACTTTTGCGTGCCGACGAAAAAGCCTAAAAGAATGCCTCTTCTTGCGTGTATTCTTGTTGTTCTACTATAGTCTGTGCCTGGCGGATTTTGGGTACAGTACCGCTAGTTATGATCTTCAGCTGGACAGTAGCGGCGGTGCCGGCGCGAAGACGCAGCCGCCACGACCGGTGACCACGGATTTGACGTCGATTTTGCGCCAGAATATTTACTACAACAAAGACAATACGCCGACCAGCGAGCTGGGTATAGGCATAATGCATTAATACATTACGCTATTTGTGACTATTTAGAAGTAATGTGTAGGCTAGATGAATCTTAGTACTACATTACGGTATTTGTAAGTAATGTTAGGACTTCTTGATCGGGGTGGCTCCGGCTCATACGTATGGCCACAGCAGCCCTACAGATATTATGTTAGGAGCGGTGGAATTCGAAATCTTTTTTCATTCATAAATTATTATTTTTCAAATATCTTTACTGTTTAGGCGTGCCGACCGTCGTGCAAATACAAATGTACATCGAGGGGATGTCGTCGTTTCGCGCCCAAACCATGGTTTCTTTCACACTATTTTTTACACACAATCTTAAAATATTTTCACAAAAACTATTTATTATAAACACAAACATCGTGTGTGTTCAGGACTTCGACTTGGACATCTACTTCCAAGAGCAGTGGATAGACAAGCGCCTCGTGCACAACGCCACGAAGCGCATTCTCGTCAAAGACCTCAACATGTTCAACCTCATCTGGCACCCCGACCTGTAGGCGCTATGCATACGTCACCATGCCCAATGGCGTATCTAGGAGATCGGAATGAGAGTGGGAGGGGGTGAGATAACCCCAGACGTTTTACATTGAATATTGTGAATGGGAGGGGGGTTCCATTTTCACCTAGGATTTACTTTAAAAATCTGAAACCTCACCCGTCCCCTGCCTCTATTCCCTACTTCCTGCCCCCCCCCCTTGCCTCCTCCCTCCTGTCCAACACTCTAAATACGCCACTGGCTCATGGCCAAAGAATTCAACTTTTTTTCATTGTCAAACCAAGACATCTTGATTGATTAAGAGCAGTGCTTTGACTTGAATTCGCACGCTCGCGTGGAATGCTGGCTTTGGTTTTTCATGAATTTCGAAAATTCCTTTTTTTTGCTGGTTACAGATCAAAAAAGGAATTTTCAAAATCCGCACAAAACACATTCCATTTGAGCCCGATAAAAGCCATGCAAATTTGCATGGCCAGCACAAATTTTCGTCGATATTTTGTTCGGCAATAATCCACCATTTTTGCGATTATTGCCGTGCGCAATTGTCAAATTGCAAATGCAAATTTGCAACAACAAAAAATTTGCAGATACTTTGCGAACGCGCGCACCGCCGAGTTCCACTACGTCACATCGCCGAACTTCCTACTGTGGATCTATCCGAACGGAACCGTATGGTACGATTGTAGGTAATCCTGTGAATGACGCGAAAATTTGAAGCTTTTTTGTTGTTTTTCTTACTGTCGTTGTTGTTGTTGTTGTTAAACAACTTCATTTTTTGCGCGGTTTTGCGGTTGTTGTTTAATGACGGTTTTCAAGTTTTTAGTTTTCAGAGTGTCGCTGACCGTGATTTGCATGCTGAATTTGGCGCGCTATCCGCTCGACTCGCAGAGCTGTACGCTGCGAATTCTCAGCTGTNGGGGGGGGGGGGTATTTGTTGAATTTAATTTTTGGATCGTTAACTTGTTCGAGATTCAAAAATTAGACTTTCAGACGCGCACGACACCGAGCAGATGGTGATCGAGTGGAACAACAGCGGCAACCGCAGCGGCAACGCCGCCGCGCCCATCGACCGTAATCCGGAGATTTTAATGCCGGATATGCGCCTGCGCAAAATCATCCCCGGCCTGCGCAATGATTCCTACTCCACGGGTAAATTTGCATACCTTTTTACTTAAAAAATTGTTTGCAAATTGTCGAAAATTATTTGAAAATTGTGAAAAATTGTTTGCAAATTATCAAAAAGTGTTTGCAAATTGTCAAAAATTGTTTGCAAATTGTCAAAATTTTTTTGCAAATTGTTAAAAACTTTGATCACCGAAATGATCTCGAATGTGTTATTTTCGAAGTATTCCTTTCATTTTTCGGTGTATAAAAATGTGTTTTTGTGTGTAAATTTGCAAATGTTTTGTGTTTTGTGATACATCATTGGCGGCAAAATGGAAACAAATTGGTTTTTGAGAGATTACTAAGGCAATACTTCACGTAAACATACATGTATTTATGTACGCATATGTATGTATGTATGTATGAAAGTATGTATGTGTGTATGTATGTATGTATGTATGTATGTATGTATGTATGTATGTATGTATGTATGTATGTATGT
>SAUE01000485.1:7298-17766 GCA_009724625.1 Deladenus siricidicola
ACTCCCTCTCTCTCTCACTCTCTCTCTCTTTCTCTCCCCCCTCTCTTTCTCTCTCTTTCTCTCTCTCGCTCTCTATCTCTCTCCCTCTCTTTTTCTCCCTATCTTTCTCCCCCTCTTTCATCTCCACTCATAAAATCATTGAATAAAAAACAAACGTTGTCCGGCGACCCCGCTGCCCGCCTGACCATCGGACGCGATGGGAAGTACAGACTCGAGATTAGACGCACCAGCAATGCGCACGCCCGCCGGCGCGGCAAATTGTTGAGCGCCACCGCCGCCACTGCTAAATTGAAATTGCGGCGCAGCGAATTGCCGCGGCTGAGAACCCAGGCACGCTAATCCTAAAAAATTTTTATGCAAATGTTTGATGAAGACTAAGACTATTTTCATTGCTAACTGATGATGATGCATATGCCTTAAGGCTTACGGTAATCGATAATAAATAAATAAAATAGATAAAGCGAATTGTTGAACAGACCTCTGTGTATTTGGAGTGTTGCAATAAGAAGCAACAAGAGTGAGCACATCGTGCTGAAAATTCAAATACCGTACTCATTTTGTTGGTTTGGATACAGTATACACATTTTAGATTTGAATAATGTAATATATATAAGATAATAAAATATATTCATTACAAAATAAAATAGTTCAATATATTAATAAAATATTTAAATATTTTTCAAAATTTCGGAAAATACCGTTTAGAACAAATATAATCAAAAACACAGCTTTCACTTCAAGAACTTTCCATTTCGCAAAAAACAAACAAAGAAAAAATTTCAAGCAAATTTCTTTTTTCGCTTATTTGAATGGGAAAGAAAAAAGGATTGAAAAGCACTTTAACGCAATACGCCGTATTGATTTTTAAGTTCAACGCTTTCAGCGTGCATCGACGGAGAAGAAGGAGAGAGAGAAAGAGAAAGAGAGAAAGAGCGGTAAGCGGTACAGAGGCGGAGAGAAGGGATAAAAAATAACAAAATATGGCGTAATTGCTTTAAAATGATCACAAAAAATGCAAAAAATTTGCCATAGGAATCTTAGTTAGAAAAAAATAGCAAGATGGCTGTGTATGGAGGGTGGGGGGATCCTCTTTTTGGAATTGTTTTTTATGTAAAAATTTAAATTTTTGCCAACATTTATGAGGAATTCTCTCTTATGAAAAATTTCTGGAAAACCTTATATTTTTTACATTACTCAGGCTATTACTCGAAAACATAGCAAACAAAAAAATTAAAAATTTTAAAGATGTACTTCTTCTAAAATTCATAATTACGATGCACTCCGTCCGCGCTAAGACGAGCTTTGAAAGATTTTTTTCCGTTTCTATACACATGGATCCTAAAAACTTTAACAAAGTTAAATTTTTAAAATTTTTGCATCTTCATTTTTATATTTGTAACTTTCGCCTTTTCACGAAATTCCCACCTTTCCAATATCCTCATCTTCACCTCCCCCCCCTCAATTTTCTCCCTCTCTCCTCACTAAAGAATAACAATACGAGGTAAGGTAATAATGAGTTTCCAGTTTTGAAATTTTTCTACAAGAAAAAATTGGAAAAAAACGAAGCTTTTTTCTAAAACAAAAACGAAGCTGCAAAATTACAATAACAAATCTCACTTCAATTACAAATCGGACTGCAATTACAAATCAGATTAATTTAAATTTAGCTTTGGTACTTAATTTTTAAAAATTTCATTTTGTCAATGCACTTTTTTTTCTCCGCAAAGCAAAGTTAATTTGGAAACATTGATTGATTTTACAAATTTATTTCTTACCTTTTTCGAATCCGACATAAAATTCAATTCAAAGATTAATGTATATATTTTTTTAATTTTATAAAAGATAAATTTTGATTTAATACATTTATATTATAATTACAGTAACCTATGAATAAAAAATTAAGAAAAATGTTTTTTTAATGCTTTCACATTCAACTTCAATCAATCAGTGCTGGGACTTGAATCCGTTTTGAATCCGATTGAATCCGATTGAATCAGATTGAAACAACAACTTCCTTCGAAACTTGTCAATTTGTATATTTTATATTTATTAAAAAATGAAAAAATTGTTTGGGAAAAACCAGGGTCTGATTGACAAATTTTGGGATTTGTTTCAAGCATCAATAAATGACCTATTTAATGTAAAATATATTAAAACTACGAATTTGCCAATCAAACACCGGTTTTTCCCAAATAACTTTTTAATTTCTAATAAAAACCGAATTTGACCGCTTATAAAAAAAGAACTCATCAAGACAAATCCAATTCTATACATATCTGTATATACAAATTGACCAAGTTTTGAAGCCTCAACCTTTTCAACTCGATGTTGAAATCAATCCGGATTCTATCGAATTCAAAACGACTTCAACGGATTCAAGCATTCAACTAATCCCGCGTTCCGGATTCAACAGATCCCAGCAACCGATTCAAGTCCCACTCAATTGATTTTTGAAACGTTATAAAGCACTCTTTACGTCTAATTGAAATTGAAATTTGTTTTAAAAAAATTTAAACTTCGTGCACTATGAGAAAATTAGAAAAAAATTAAGTAATTAAATAAAAATTAACCCAAATAAAATGCAAAAGTGCAATAAAAATTAAAAAAAATCTAAAAATAGAATTAAATAATTGTAAAATTGCAAAATTCGCCAAATAATTTGAAATTTTCAAATTATGAATTTCTGAATTGTTAAGCCATCCCTTCTCTTTCCATTAATTCTCACTCAAAATTCCCAAAAATTATTTCACAAATTCCGAAATTTGCCGAAACAAAACAAAACACAACAAACAAATAATAAGAAAATATTGAATAAAATTCAAATTTTAATGCGGCGAAAATGTTGTATTCTGGATTTGAACAATAATTAAGAAAAAAATTCTTTATCCACGATAATAATACACATGCATACATACGTATATGTATGTATGTGTATGCATTGACGTTTATATCATCATACATCATACACACACATTACGATATTCTCATTCATTTGTTTTATCATTATCAGTTCACTTAATCAAACTCTTCCCCATTCATTCCCGTTTGTTGTTTTTGTGAGAATTAAATTTTTGAAGGCAAGAGGGGGGGGGGGGCAAGATTTCGGGAAGAATTCGATCCACGCGAGAAAGAAGGAATGAAATTTTGGATCCCCAAAGCTAGTGGGAGAAAGAAGACGTTGCCTTCAGGAAAACAGAAACAATAATGAAGAAATACTTGATGAAATCTTCTCTACAAATATTCGTGATCCGATAATAACGTTGACAAATAGCACAAATGAATAGAACATGTTGTCTTGTCTTGATATATTATAACGAACAACAATATGTACAATACATACATATGTAAAAGAATAATTTTAAACCAAGAACTAATACATATTACTTTAAGGTGGTTGCTATCATTTGAAAATAATCATTTTATATATCATTTATAAATGTAATAAATAGAAAACACAAATTATATGTATATGTATAATAGGAGAATGGCTCTTTTGCACTTTAGCAACAGAACCGCGGGAGAGTATGAGGCGATTTTTTTCTAACGTATGTTTTTTTGAGTCAGTTTACAC
The DNA here is from genome assembly GCA_009724625.1 of Deladenus siricidicola. Taxonomy (NCBI): domain Eukaryota; kingdom Metazoa; phylum Nematoda; class Chromadorea; order Rhabditida; family Sphaerulariidae; genus Deladenus; species Deladenus siricidicola. Next base: position 10,870 of record SAUE01000485.1, read on the forward strand.
TTTTTCATAAAAATTTGTTGGCTTTTGAGAAGTGCGCTTTTTAAAAAACGCGTGACTACGGTTTTGACGCTACGAATTATGTGAAGATAAAATATTTAAAATACTTGATCCTACAATAAGATTTCGTATCGTACAGGATATGAATACATATATTCTAGACCTAAAATTTTGAATCTACCGATCGCAAAAAATTTTGAATCTACCCCGATCATATTGTAATGGACGATCGGATGAACAATGTACGATCATAATATGTTAAAGCTAATATGTATGTATGTATGAACAAGCGAATATTGAGAAAAAAATTATATGTATTCAAAGTTTATTATCAAAGAGAAAAAATACCAGTCAATTGGTCAAAAAAGAATAAGAAAGCAGAAGAGTACGAAAAATCACGACGTAAAAGAACGAAATTTTGCCGCGGGAAATTTGGTATATATGCTTTTCTTTCTTTAATTTTTCTTTTCGTTCAGCAGCAAAAGCTCAGGAATTTTTCTTTTCTTTTCTTTTCAAGAAAGAGAGACAATTTAAAAGAAGAGGAAATTTTAATCGCGCAGTGAAAAGGTAACGAATGTTGGGATTCGTAAATGCGTGTGTGTGACGTTAAGACGCAGCAATGACAGCAGATCTGCGAGCGAGAGACAATCGCTGTGTGAAAAGAAAAAGAAAAAGCTGCGGCGTAAAAAATTCGAGTAATATTTTTTCAAACTCTCTTTTGAAATTCAAAAAAGCTTCACTTTTTTATGTGGGTTTGATTTGGAGAAAGTTTTATTATGGGAGTGAGAAAAATAATTTCGAAAATAGTGGGAGAATGAAATCTGGAAAGATTAAACATATAAATAATATGGTAATGAGATCAACGCAAACATAAACATTTCTTCGAATAATTTTGACGCTTGACGACTTCGGATAAGCCGTTTGTGTCAACCAGTCTGCTATCGAAAATAGGATTTGAATAATTCTTGACAACAAATAAATTATCACTCTAGCGCAAAATTCAGATTGAAGTTCAGGTCAGGCAGAATTTCACTTCAGTACCCAATTTTTGAAAAAAAAATTGACCAAACTTTTTACAAAAAAGTCAATTTTTTGAGCATTTTCGAGAATTAACAAATTTTAAATATTTAACCTTTTTACCGATTACCAATTTGGTACAATTTCTCTCTACTCTGGTACCAATTTTCCAAATCTCACCTTTAATTTATGGTAAAAATAAAACAAAAAATTAATTTACTTTACTGATTAAAATATATAAAAAGCATTAGCATTTTACAAAAAAAAATAATTTAACCAACATTCATATGTTGCATATCATTCATATATTTTTAAAAATTAACAGTGGTGAGAAATGTAAAATCCGGAATTTTCAGTTAACAATAAGCCGTTTTTCTTCTTATTCATCATTTCTTTAAAAAGGAAATCTTCAACTTCGCCTAGAAGTTATTTCAGCTTTGTGAGAAAGGGAAATTCATCCGTGTTTGAGAGGGTCTGAATGATGATGAAAATCGGAAAACCGGATAGGTTGATGATTAATTTGGTTGACCGAGTAAAAAAATGATACCAGAAAATGTTTGAATAAGCGCAAAAAATATAATATTGAAATCCATGAACATAGCTGTAGGCAATTTTTCAACATATTTTCATCCAGAAAATTGAACGTGACAATTTGCAATCGAAAATGCAAAGAACAATGGGACGATACACAAGCATAACTAAATAAACATAATATTAGCGCACAATTGAAACAAGACAAACCATGTTAATAGACCCTGCTTGCCCCACTTACTTTACTAACGTTCTCACTCAATCACCCACTCTCTTTAGATCAATTGTCTCGCTTTCTTTCTATCTGTATATCTCTCGCTCTTCTTTTCTCTTTTTCCCCACTCTCTCTATCTGGTTTACTTTTTCAAACCATACATATAAGAAACGGATATAAATTTTTAGTTACGCATATCTCCCGTTAAAAGTTCTTCCAACACACAAAAGCTATCAAGGATTAATGAATTAATTTGGTCAGCAAAATCATCTATCAGCAAAAAAAATTCGGTATTCCTTTGAAAAATGGAAAAAATTTTCACTTTCAGTTTTACTGGATTTGTTTTATAAAAGAAAATGAAATGTTTTCGCTTCTTTGCAAAAACAAATTTACCCATAAAATTTTCTGGAAGACATTACAGATACGTCTCCCATCATTTCCGCAATTTTTGAAACCACAACAAAAATACAAAGAAACTTACAACAAAAATTTAATGAAAACAAAAACTGGGTTATTTTAACAAATGTTTTAAATTTTCAGCAAATATACAACATACAAAGAAAAGTGCGTAAAAAAGTTACGTAAAGAAAATTTTTAAATTTATTACATATATGATTTATGGAGCCATTAAATCAAAAATCAGAAAAAATACGTTACCTACAGTACTTTGACTTTACTGTTACGGTTATTTTGGGATTATTGTGACTGCAAAAATAGGCAAAAATGTTGGAACAGATAGAAACATGCAAAATGAACAGTGAATTGAAATTTCGTTAGCGAACCCAAAATTGACAGAAGTTATGATTAACACATAGGCGTAGCATCCTTTCCGAAGTCCTGATATTAAAAAAATGAATGCTTACATTATCTTCCGAAAGGGGTCTATGCAAACGAAAGTTTTCTTCCGCGCTATATGTATAACGTTAAAGACCGTAGGTGTAAATCAGCTAATAGTTCAACATTTACTTTCACAAACAGTACAAAACGTTTTGAGCGTACAAACGTTTTCACCAGTTAATCGTATTTTAGTTTTCTCTTTAATTGCGCATATCTCTGAAAAAAATAAAGAATGGAGAAGGAAAAGCCGCCTAACGGGCGCATTTCTCAAGAAAGCAAAAAGAATGCGGGAGAAAGGAGAGAACATCTCGCCAAGATTACGACGAGATCTGCTAAAGGAAAGCTGACCTATTTGCGCCAAGTTTTTGACGTTGCGATGGAAAATAAAAATTATTTCATTTCTGCTTTTGTCATTTATTTCCAACTTTCTTGACATGTGATGTTCGTGGCGACGATGATCCTGATTTGACGGAGGTGATATTAGCAATATCATTCATAATAAATGATTCGGATTTAAGCATATCGGATCACCTTTCGTTGCAATGTGATCAACTCAAATTTTGATGTGTTATCCGATAACAAAAATTTACACGTAATGTATTTTGCACGTAATGTATGTATATTTACATATATGTATTTTGTAAAATAGGCAATTCCTTTTCATTAAAAGTGTTTTCCCTTAACACAATTATAATAAACAAGGAACAATTACTGTGAAATTTCTTTACATGAAAAATAAAACAAATATTTCCGTTCCGAAAGTTTTCCGTGTCAAAATTTTTGTAAATATACGAATTCATTTCAAATTGTAATTGCGTAAATCTTTGACATTGTCGTAAATTATGGGTTAACGTCTATTATTATTTTTGCATATTATTATACATGTAATCGCTCATCAATCCATCAAGATGGTGTTCTTACTTTTTTGCTACAATGATCAACCTAAATTTATGAATTCTTTTTATATCGAAGTATTGAAAAACGCGAATAAATCTGTTAATGTTTGTGAAATTAGCTGACGGCTTCCCGCCAGTGAAAGGCTGTTGAGTGTGGACTCTTTCGTGTCGAGAGCCGAGGGCGGAAGAATTCTGTAATTGTACAAATATTTCTCATATTGGACAACTTCTCGGGCTAACGAATCTCGTCGCTGACTTCGCTGCTCCAAAATCTGAAACATTCGCACGAATTAATTAATTTAAATATTAAACTTATTTTATGATTAATTTAAAAAAATCTTAAAACTTCAAAGAAAATGTGGTAATACATCAAAGACGGCTATAATTAAATTTTACATCGTGGAGCGAAATTTTCTTTCAAATTCTTCTTTTAAACTTTATTTTAAGAAGATAATGACGACTCATTCAGAAACAAATTTTTTGATATATCATTTACTAGAGAGTTATGTAAAACTCCCAACAATAAATAGTACGGATTCTTGAAAAGTGAGCACAATTTCCCACCTGAAATGTTTGTAAATTCCGATTCTCCATGGCCGGCATCGCTAACGGTATGATTTGAGGAGTCGCGGGCATACTTTCAGAAGAAAGGGAATCGAGTCTAGAGACGGTGGAAAGCGGCAAAAATGCCTGGCCGGCTAAATCGTTGTAGGACACAATGTCGTGATCGAGGACCGTAATGCAAAGACAGACACCATTCATAAAAAAGTATTTCTCGGGAACCAGGCTAAATAAATAAAGTTATAATAATAAATACATAATACTAAAAAATAAATATAATAAGAAATAGTTAAAACTAATTTAAAAATTACATTTGAAAAATTTCATTCCATTTGGGATTCAATGTTTGTTTTTTCGTATCCGTGTTTTGAGGCGGAAATTGTGATAGTGGAAACAAACACCGCGGGTATAGTTCCAACCGCACATATGGATCACATGATTGTGTTAGCGTGTCCAGGATAGGGATGTCATACGCTCGCAAGACTGAAAAATAACAATAAATTCTTAGTGTGAGAAAAAAAAGTTTTCACTCAATTTATGTCCGTCAGTTTACTCGGCGCTGCGTTGCCTAATTTACTAATAAGACATTAGAGGACAATATAATAATAAAAAATCGAAAACATAACAATGAGCCTTTTTATTTTTTAAAAAACCTTGAGAATATCTCCTCTTTTACTCATTTTTCCTTCCTTTTTTTACTATCTTGTCTACATCACGGTTCGCTAACCGTGAATATGAAGCAAAATCTGCTGATTCGTCGATCGAATATAGCCAACTCTCAAGCAAATTCGGGCACATTTTTTCTTTTTATCTGACGCTCTTGATCTGGTTGATGATGTGGATGTGAACGGCGTCATTGTTCTGAGTAGAGAAGGGGAACGTTGATAAAGTGACGCTGATTGAGTTGAATTATCTTCATGACTAGTAAAAATAGATGAGATCCTGTTCTCGACACGATGTGAAATTTTCTTTCGACTAGAATCATTTAAAATCATGGACGACGTCATTGTCAGGTCACATAATTCACTATAATACTGTAGAATGAGATCGACGGTCTCGGCACGATTTAAGTGTAATTTTCGTCTCAATGAACTCTGATCCTCTCCCCATTCGATATTGAGTAAATGGCAAATGGATTCGCAAGCCATCTAAATAATTTACATATGTATTACATGCAACAGTAGTGATCAGTGTTTAGCAAAATGTCAAAAAAATTAATTTGAAAAAATTTCATTGACAATTTTTTTCATGTAAAATTTTTAAATTTCAAAATAATGTCAAAAAGTCAAAATGTTCGTTTTTTATTCGAAAAATTGAAAATTAAAACAAAAAAATTGATGTAAAATAAAAATAATTTCACATAAAATATAACATAGTTTTTTGCTATATTAAAAAAATTCAAGTGATGCTCTCGCTGCATTTTTAATACAACAATCAGACTATTTCCAATCTTTTAATTTTTTTGCCAATTTTCAAACAATAATTCTTACATCAATTTCCTCGTAATACTTCGGACTCAGCCCCTGCAGGAGCTGCTCGATGATTATCTGATGAATGTGACGCCAAAGCGTTTGTCTTGCCGTCGAATATAAACGCTCGAGTAAAATTTTATGTAAATTGCGGCATGTGCGATCCAAATATCCCCGCAATTCATCGGCCGGCTCGTTTGAGTTAAAAACATGACGGAAATATGTTTCCTACAAATAAAAAATAAATGTACAAAACCACCAAACAATTTCAGTTCAAATACCAATTTTATTCTAGCTGGAATAATCTCGTTGATAGAATTGTAATTGCGCGTTATCACCGCACAATTTCGCCTTAACTTGTCAATTTTTTGTGAACAAATTCCGTCAATTATTTGATCCGCAATAGAACGACAACGCTAAGTAGAAACTTAATTAAACAAAAATCAAAATAACAATAAATTCGTAACACCCAAAAAAATAAAAAAATTAGAACAAGAGATCGAGTTAAACAAAAAAATGTCTTTAAACGATACCGCTCTTGCTGATCCCATCATATGACGAACGGTAGAGAGAGCTTGTGTTCTCTCCGCGTCGCCGTCCACCAATTCCGCCAAGCGTCGCAACTCCAAAAAATGCTCAAAATTCTTAGCCAAATAGGAGCTGGCGTGCTCAATTCCGTTAGCCGCTTCAATCATCTAAATTAATTTTTTTTAATATTTATCAAATATCAAACAAAAACCGTACTCTAAAACAGTTGGGATTTTGCTTGATTTGCTGAACCAATTGAACAACGAACGAGCCCAGACAATCCACTAATATCTAAAATGTATTGTGTAAATTGTAAAACCTCAAATTTTGCAATATGAAAAAACTACCGCCGTCACTTGTAAAAGACCCAACAGCAAAATCGATGAGTTTTGAGAGCGCAAGCGAACAAAATCATCACAAAGCGCCTTACAAAACGCCAAACAATTAACGGTACTCTCGTGCATTTGAACGCCGTCGCCGAAGCGTTGATTGGCCATCGCCGCAAAAAAATAATCCTCAGTGGAAAGCGCCGCGGGACTCGGCGAGTGGAGCGTGAAATTCTTCGGATCCGTGCTTAAACGCCGTCGGCGTTGCTGATGGCCTTCCTGACAGAGAGGGGCTGAAATGGAGGGCCGTCTGAAAAGCTCCTCGCTAAATGTCGCCTGTTCAATGCACTGAAAACACTCAATAACGTATCTTTTTCACTTATATACAACGCTTATTCATTCATAAATATTTTAACAATATTTAGGCTGTTTAATGTAAAAACCTTGGTGATGCGACATTTCGGGATTGCCATTTCGGGATCGGACATTTCGGGACAGACATTTCGGGATCGGACATTTCA
>SAUE01000485.1:18490-31596 GCA_009724625.1 Deladenus siricidicola
GGGGGGGGGGGCAGGTGGGGCCATTTAACTAAAAAAAAATTGGTTTTGCCCCTCCTGTGCAAAAGTCCCCCGCTCTGTAATACACATTATAAATTTTATTCGAAATTTTTTTTACCAAATCATCAACACCACGAATCACTTTTCCCGTATAAGATATTGAAACGCGCTCAAAGAACGTCTCATAGGATTCGCCAAATTTCGAAATCGTAAACCGCAGATCGTCAATTAGCTCACAGAGCTCGTTCATTTTCGTCGTGCTTTGGCTATTATTGTTGGCAGAAGCCGACGAAATAATTGGAGTTAAATTTTCGTGAATCCACTCCTTCACGGAACTTTGTAGAACGGAAGAAAATTTTTGAAAAATTGATGTGCGTAATCCACTCACTTCCGAATAATGCCATATTTTCAAGTAAATTAGATCAATTAACGGACTAAACAATCAGTCTCGAAAAAAGTTGTTGAAAAAATTTTTGACGAAATTAAAACTTACGAAATTTTAGCGAAAAATCTGTGAAACGTATCGTCCGCTGTTGTTGTTACGGTTGATCGATGTGCGGGAAAAAACATTCTGCGCGGAACCGATTTAATCAACGTTTCCGTACAATTCACAATGCGTTCCGCCAAGAAAAGAGCCTTAAACAAAATCACAATTCGTAATTGAAAATTTGAAAACAAAAATCTTTCACAAAAACACATTAAAATCGATGAAAAGTAAACCGCAGTAATTTCCCCTTTTTCGTCATCTTGTAAAACAAAATCTTCCATCTCGTAGATTTTTCGGCGAATAGTAACGCTCACGTAATGAGAGTCCATACAATTCTCCTCGTCCAATTCAACGCTAATTTCCCTGTCAAAATTTTCTTTGCATAAAAACCACAAAAAATTATTAAATTCAATCAATATTTCTTTGTGAAACTAATGTGAAAATTTACAAAAGATCCATAGTCAGTTTGGAAAAGTTGTAGAAATGCGCAACTCGCCGCATAATCTCCTCGTTAAATATCGTCAAATGTTCGAAATCTTTTGCCGGAATTCCATATTGTGCGCCTCGATGATGAAATTCCTCCTATATAAAACACAATCGAAAATGTTATTAAAATGACGGTGTAAATTTTTACCCACATTTTTTAAAAATCGAATAACTTTCACAAACTCAGCCAAATCCATTGTGGGTGTTATTGGGCTTTCCGCAAAAGTTCGCTAAATTCAAAAAGTATAATTTCATATATTAAAGAAAAATTCATCCAAAAATTTACCTGTAATTTAAATTTTGCATAAGCATTCGGAAATGAAGATATGGGTAATGTGTGCCATTTATTCGGCGGTAAACCATCAATGCTGAACGTCAAACACGGCGCAATGTGGCCTTGGCTCTTCACCCACCTGCAAATACTGCATACGTCTTCAAAATCATACATATCAACAACAACAATCCTCCCCCCCCTTAACATCTGATCAGTCCCACAATAAGCTCGTTTAAGTACAGCATTGATAAGTAAAAAATACATTTTATTAGCTATTTTATTTATCGTATTATTTCCCGTTTTCATACCTCGATTGTTGTTGTTTTCATTTTTTTCGCCCTTAATTTTTTTAAATGAAGTAAATTACGTAAATTAAAAAAACCTTATCGCGGCGAGAAGACCCCCATGCCTCCCTTGCTTATATGTTCGTCATAAAAAATCAACGAAATAAAAAATTACTTTCTCAAGAATGTGCTCGAGCGACGGGTGTAGGATTTTTTGGAAGCGTTGGCGCTGTTGGTGCTACTGCTGTGCGAGGTGCTGTCGACGTCATAGCCGTCTTTGAGCTCCATGTTACCGTGTGAAAAGTTGTGCGCCGAGTTGAGGGTATTGTTACGCGCTCGGGACATTAAAGAATGCGAGTTGTAGTGCTTAGAAGAATTTGGCGAACTGTTTGAGGTATTCGAGGTAGAGGAATTAGAAATTATGGATGAAATTGAGTTGGAACGCCTCTTCAAATCTAGAGCAAAGTTTTCTAGCAAATATCAACGTAAAGCAATATATCATAAAAAATCTGTAATTATCTTAACATAATCACAAAAAATAAATAGAAAAAAAATAAAAAAAAACAAATAAATGAATAACACCACATACACCGCATATCAATGTCTGTATATAAAATTATAATAAAATATAGTAAAAAATTACGTGAATAGCCTATGGGGATGCTTTGTTTTTTGAGATTCAATTCATCCGCCTCACAGTCATCCTCGTTGTCAACCGACAAGCTTCTAGAACTTTCGCATTGATTTTGGGTAGATGGACGGGCAAAATTGCTGTTCAGCAAAACTCGAACAATCGAATGCCTTCCGTGGAGCAATTTTCTTAAAATTAAAAATTATACTAAATTTCCGAAAGTTTTGAAATCATTTATTGTATCATTTAATCTTAGTTAAGTTAGCCTTAGTTTATTTAAAAAATTCCACGTACGTTGAAAATTCTGCAGATTCGTCGACGGTAAATTGCTGATCATTGTGCGCATCATTATTGTTTGTTGCCGAAAATTGTAGTAGGAACTTATCATATCGGTCGCACTCAACAACGACATCGATCGAGTATTGTATCTAAAACTAGAGATTTGAAATGCGCAATTTTAAATCGTTATTTTTGAAAAGAAAAATAAAATAGTTCAAAATTGCGCTTAGAAAATTGACGCATTAATACGAGATATAGGCACTGACCGGGTCAGCCTGACCCCCACGTGGCAATGTCCGAGTGCTCCTACGGGCGCACGGGTAGTTCCCGGCGGGCATTACTAAAGTGTGGATGGGACTAGCGCAAAAATTACAGCCTCCTCGGAAAATTGCTGATGTTTAGCCATAACCAGAGAATATGCATAATTATGTTTTTAATTTCAAGTTGCTACTCACATAATTCTCACTTTCTCGCATAATCCGTTGGTGCTCGACTTCATCGAAATCCGCCACTTGTCGCAAATATTCCGCCAATTCCAGGCATTTGTCGGAATTCATTTTGCTGGAATTACTACTACTCGCTGAGTTGTGTTTGGCGGTAATTACTCGCTTTCCGGCATCTTTTTCGTCTCTAGTTGACGAGGACGAGTGTGATTGGCCGTCTTCCCTTGACAGGTGTGCGACCCAAAGGCGTGTCAGATTCGGGGCGATTGTCGAGGTTTGATTTAATTTTCCTGCTAATATGCTAGATGAGACTAATTTTTGTGGCATTTGGCTATTTTCGTGTAGAATTGCTCTCATGATCTTCACGTAAATTTGCTCATCAATATTTTTTTGAATATTTTTGTACATTTTATGTTGCAGTGGGATCCGAATTTTTTAGAATATTCGACAATGACGAGAAAAATATATTTTTTTATTATTATGAAAGTTGGTACTTTTTTTCATTATGCAAGGAAATTTTGCTTTTTGTTCACATTCTTATCAGCTTGAATTGGAATTTTCTTATCGACTTATTTACGTTTATTTGTTAGGTGAACTTTTTAAAATTTAAATTTGGAAAAATTATGGACATAAATTATAACAGTAAAATTATGTCGACAAAAGGGTAATAGGTTGATACATCAAAAAGTTCGGTTTTGAAAAATAACAACTGTTGTGAACAATACATAATTATATGTTTTGTGGACAAACAACTATTCTCAATGAATTTAAAAAAAATAAGAAGTTTGATACCTAGAATATGTTCTAGTTGACCATAACAAGTTGGATACATTCTTGTGAAATTGCAGATTTTTTTGAATAAAGTATGCAAAATATAACTTAAAAAATTTAATTTTTTATCTATGATTGACTTAAAATTTTTTTTGTTATGCTTGGGGGCATGCTTTCCCCTCATTTCTGAATACGCCAGATCACACGCCTAATTGTTTTATATTATACTCAGTTTCGCGCAAAAACTAGAATTTTATGGATGTGTTTAAAACTGCAATTTTATATAATTATGTTGTACTCGATTTTTTAGGGTTAGCTAGAACATACATATTCAGAGCTATCAATTTTTTTAATTTCTAAAATTCATTAAGAAATGGTCGTATTACGACGAAAAAGCAAAAATCGAAATTTCCAACTTTTTACACATACATATATGCGAGAGTTGCATATGTTGGTAATATGCATTTGGCCCACAGAATGTGGAGGTTAAAGATTAGATTAATGACTTCCTCTGGTAAAAGCAAGGAATTTGGATATAATTGTATGGCTTACAGAAAAATATAAAGCAAAATGTGGGTCTTTTTGGAGGAAATTTTTTTTGCTCGTTTATTCTGATTCCTTTCGTTTTTCTTTTCAAAGTGTCTTTCTCGAAGGGAATTGAGGGCAGATTGGCGAAAAGGTGAATTAATGACATCCGAAGCATTAAAAAAATGAAACAATAAAACTTTCCCATTTACTTTTTCAGAAAAGTCTACTTTCCTTGTTACTTTTAAGAAAATCAGCTAATTTTTAATCCTCTGAATTCGAATTTTTAATGGGATTTAATATTAAATTTTTTTGTCATTTTAATTTGAAAAATGACTGCGCATCGTAAAATTAGCAAATTACTCAACGATATAGGAGATAGTGTTACAGATTTTGGAGAGCATACCAGGTAACCTTCTTCTACTGGTCAATGAATGATTGTGTTGCTGAAACAATTTTTCGTACCCCAAAATTAAATTTTTTAGCGCACATGGCATTCCACGAGCGTTCAGCTCTCGAACGACTCTGAAGAAGTATTTGTGGTTGTTGTTGTTTTTTATCTGCCTTTCCGCGTTTATTTTCGAGGCCTTTCATATCATTCAGCGATTTTTCCGTAATGACATTATCGTCGGTGTTGAATTGAAATTCGAGAACATTCCCTTTCCCTCAGTCACCGTTTGTAACAATAATCCGTACAAGAACAGCTTGGCTCGACAATTAGGACCGGTACAGGATACGGTAACTTACTACGATTTTATTTTCTGACTTTTTCTATTGAAAAATTATAGCTTGAAGCATACGATGTCGCAATCGAGCACATGGCTAAGCGCGGTGGCCGCAAGAAATCCGTTGAGGGTGAAGGTCTTGTGAACGAAGAGGTTTTACTCGAAACACCATATTCCAAAAGACGTCGACGTCAGGTAATTCACAAGCTTTATGAGAAGATCTACAACGAATATGAAGGACTTCTTGCTGTTTATTCTGTTTGCGAATGCGTGGACAAACCGCATTCTTCAGATTGTAAAGCTATGAAGGTACTGATTTTGTTTTAATTTATTGGTGAATTGTGTATGATTAAAACTAAAAGTTTTTGGTAAAAATTTTCCGATATTTTTTTAGTTCTAAAAAATGAGTTTTTTTAGAAAAGTATGAATGGCACAATGTGTTTATGCTTTTACAATCGGAAAAATGAGCAAATTTGGCCGTGTTATCGGCCGGAACAGTGGCAGGAAAAACGCTGCGAAAAGTGTACACCGTTGGGCGATTGCACCTATTCCGAGGTCGAAGGCCAACTACCCTGTGTGTGTGCTCCGATTATTCGGTAATTTGAGAGATTAATGAGAAAATTCGTTTAATCTTTTGAATACTTTTTTTCACTTAGGATGTGTGTGCGAATTGAGGATGATTTTGCATTCGATGTGGGCGATAATTCCACAGCGTTAGACACGAAGAATTCCACACAGAAAAAATTATCGCCTTTGCGTTCCTCTTCTTTAACACAACGAATTCCAAAGATTTGGGAAATTGAAGCAGCGAAGTCAACCAATTTCGAAATGCTTGACGAGAAAGAAGTGGTCGAAAAGGAGGCTGCTTACGGACTCAAGGTACTGCAAATCATTTTTAATATTTATTAGATTTTTTGTATTTTTTATAATGTTTTTAAGTTAGATTATTATTTTTTATCCAAGCCCAAATAATTTTGACGGTCTTGGAAATTATTTTCCAACAACATTTAAATGTCTAAAAGTTATATTATTTTATGATTTTCTTTAGGGTGTTAGTGATCCGATTGCAATGCGTTCCAAAACGACGGAAAATCTGGTGTTTGCGGTAAGTTCGTTGGATGAAATGGAGAAAAGTCGTCTGAGCTATTCGAAAGAAGAGTTTATTACAAAGTGCAGCTTCAATGGACGACAATGCGCCGTGGAGAAGTAAGTATTCTCACAATCATTTTTAAAAATGTTTGCTTCTGCAATATTGGACGTATTTGTGAATAAATTTTCTTTTTTGTATTATAAATTTATGGTTTAATTATGCCTCGAAAATTCAATTTTCATATTGCATTGGTGAATTGTTTTAGAGATTTTTCATTACATGTGGATCCGTCGTACGGAAATTGCTTTACTTTTAACTACAACACTTCGGAGCACATTCGCGTGGAACGTGCCGGCCCAAATTACGGTAATTTATGTTATGTTGCACTATATTTTATTTTTGAAAAAATCGAAAATACTAAGCGATTTCCTACCGAATTTAAATGCATTACGAAGGCCAGATGGTTAGAAATTTTTTTTGTAAAATGTATTTTAATTTGGATAAAAATGTTTTTTATGTATCTTAAAAAAAACTACATCTTATTTTGAATTTTATTTTTTTTGTATCATTTTTGAAAAATCGGAAGGCAATAGCAAAAATACTAAGAGCGATTTCCCACCAAATTTAAATACATTACGAAGGCCAGACGCACTGTATCCCATTTTTGAAAAAAACGGAAATGTACTCTTTATGCCAATTTAAATTTTCCCGCCGAATTCAAATGCAGTTCGGACGTCAGATAGTTAGACACTGTGATCTCTCGCCATTTCTGCATTTGTAAATATTTCTTATTTTGCGATTTAGCATTTTTGCCGAATCTTAAAGCGTCCAGCGCAGCGGAGACTGGTCATAGATGAAAAATTCTCTTGCAGATTCGTTATCACTGCATCTGAATTGCCTACTTTGCATATTTTTCAGAGCAAATATCGAAAAAAAATTCTCACAGAATTTTTTGACCGAACCATACTCGAAAATACTGACTAAGACCAACACGAAATTATTTTTTTCTGGTAATGGACCATCTAAAGTATGTTCCCTAGTGGGCTTTTAGCTTCATGGTTCCAAATAAAAATATGGCGAGGATTTGAAGTCGAAAAATGAGCTATTTCAAGCTATTTTTTGCAAAAAATGTCGTAATTTGTGTGCAAGTTGCAAAAAAAGCTTCACGCTGTTTTCCTACACAAATCCTTGGCATAGAGTACATTTCCGTTTTTTTCAAAAATGGGATACAGTGCAGACGGTTAGACATTGCCACATATTTTCATTCGCTGGTTTTGTGATGATTTGTTAATTTTTGCCGAATCTTATAATGTATTCCGCACAGTAAAAACGATGATTCTTGAAATTTAAACGACCTATTCCGCATATTTTTTACGCTGTTTTTCAACAATTCTTGACATTTTTTTCAAAATAAGATATAATGTTTTGCTAATATTTTCTGATTTTTTTATTTTTTTGTTTTTGTTAAATAATATTCGAATTTAAATATGCCATCATATTGCCTTGTATAAAATGTAGCGATATTTAGGACTCCGTTTTCAAGTGTTTGCTAACATTTCCGATTATTTGCCGACAACGGAGGCGGCCGGTGTTCGCATTACCGTGCACAGTCCCGACGAATTACCTTTTCCCGAATTCGGGTACAATGCGCCTACGGGTTTTATTAGCTCATTCGGCATTCGACTGAAGCGAATGAATCGTCTACCGGCTCCCTACGGCGATTGCGTTCAGGAGGGAAGGAATGAGGAATACATTTATAATGGCAAGGAGTACTCCACAGAGGTTTTTTTTATTATCAATGATTTATTTTGGATTTATTTAATGTTTACTGTAGTAAAATGGTTGGGCCAGGATGGCTCATCGGATGACATTCGTTCCTTCAAAACAAGAAAATAATTTGGCTATTTTTTATATTATGACTACCCCAAAAACAGTGATTTGCTGTAAAAAAGTTTTGAATTAAAAAGACCAAAATTGCATGGCGTTTAGGGCTGTCAGCGAAGCTGCATGCAGCGATATTTGGTGGAAAAGTGCGGTTGTGGTGATCCCCGCTTTCCACGCTATCGAAACATTACAAATTGTCCTGCCACTGACCCAAAATTGCGTAAGCATTTTTTGTTGCATAAAATATATGTTGCATTGAATTTAAATATGTTTTGATGCGATTGCATGAAAAAATATGAATTCATTTTACAGGCGAATGTCTTCGCCGCGAAGTGAAAATGGCAGCCAGAGCAAAAAATTGTGTTTGCAAGCAACCGTGCAAGTAAGCTTGAAATTATCCGAGGTTGGGCGTTTGACTGTTATAAACACGTTTCAGGCAGCGAGTCTACAGTGTTTCCTACAGTTGCGCGCGCTGGCCGGCCACCATCGCCAGTCTTAGTAGTGGGGAGTGCGACGCGTCTCTCAGCGCCGCGCAGTGCCTTCACTTTTATCGCGAGCAGGGTGCCATGATTGAGGTCTATTTCGAGCAGCTTAACTATGAATCGCTGCTTGA
Source organism: Deladenus siricidicola (assembly GCA_009724625.1). NCBI lineage: Eukaryota > Metazoa > Nematoda > Chromadorea > Rhabditida > Sphaerulariidae > Deladenus > Deladenus siricidicola. Next base: position 26,980 of record SAUE01000485.1, read on the forward strand.
AAGCGAAGCTTACGGGGTATGCTTGTAAAATTATAAGCTAACGTTTGAGTGGGCGGGTGAGGTCTTATTTATGATTTAAAAATTTGGTTAAATTTTCAAAATATAGTTTAAAAAATTTCACTATAAAATTTATGAAAATTAAATTAAATTTTACTTATGCAAAGAGGATGTTGAAAATTAATTGCAGCTTTTGATAAAATTCAAAATTTAACTTTCGTCAAAGTTAAAAAAAATTTTCACGAAAGTTGGTTTTGACGCGATATGTTTTCTCAAAATAAATAAAGAAGGAATTCTAATAAATAAAGAATACTTCTTGCCTTGGTCAAATCTTTATTTTTCCTTTGCAAAGTTAAATTTGCAATTTTTAAAAGTTGAAACTTTTAATTATTCTAAGATTAAATTAAATGTTGAATTGGGTTTTTTAATTTTGTAATTCTTCTTTTAACCTTTGGAAATATTGCGCAGCCTTTACCCTGTTTTAGATTTCAAATTTATTGTCGGATTTTGGCGGTCAACTCGGACTTTGGATGGGCGTCTCTGTGATCACTATAATGGAGGTGGGAATTCTCCTTTCAGAAGTTTTTGTTCGACTCGTCGGGCATGTTTGTCGGGTTTTCAAAGGGCAACCGCCGTCCACCGACGACGGGAGCCTTCATCTCCAAAACGCTAAATACTCGCAACATGTTCGAAAACGTCGTAATCTGGCGAATAAGCGAAGATTGACCAGTTTCAGACGCACTGACGATCCGCTAATTTTCGAAAGGTTCTACGATTACTACTACAATAACGGTGATTTTATATGGTCTTTTAATTTTTTGTGCTTATTGTAATTCAATTTAAGAGAAGGAGCATTCCCCCATTCAGAAAATGTTTCCGATTTTTTTAACTAAATCAAGGATTTGAAATTTTTGGATCTCGCCCCTTTCGCATATTTTAATGAAAATTTTTGGTCCCCCCCCCATTCCCAAATCCGCCGCTGGTGAGAAAATCAATTTTGGGTTCCGCGCCCAATTATGTATGTGTTATTTAGGGATTTTTGCCCATTCCAGGAAAATATTAAAAAAATGGTCGAGAATATTGTTTTAATCGAAAAAAAATTTGAAATTTTCAGGCTATTGCAAATGCCACAAGCCAGTGTCGGAAGACGGGCGGTTACCCTCCTCACCTTGGCCACAGCTATCGCCGTCGATTGTGGTGAAGTACCCGATGGGCGGTGACATCAGAACCGAGGGGCACCCTCGCAAGGAAGTGGCCATATCACCCCACTGATGAAAATAATCTTCAAAGCTTCGCTTGACCTTTCAATCTTTTCAATGCTCATGACATTTCAATTTCCTCATTTTTTTCGTTACAATAATAAAATATTCCTAAATCTTTATTTTCGAAACAAACAGTAACAACAAGAAGAGTGAAAACATTTTTTAACACGGCACGGCGACTACTCAAATTTATTCTTTGAAAATTATTGGAATGACTCGAATTTTTTAAATCAAATTAGTCACAGTAAAATTAGCAGTTTTCCAATTTTTCAATTCGAGACTAATTTACTAGAATAATAATGTCCATACCGACAAAAATTTGGAGCAAAAATGTATGTCTTTTTTCTACAATAAATCTCGCAAAAAAGTCAACAAAACAAATTAGGAGAAAGAAGAGGTGCTAAAATCTCCGACATTCGTCGTGTCCCCGCCAAAGAGTCCCAACGAGGAGGACGAGCCGGCGGACGAGGAGGGCCCGGCGCTCAGACTCTCCTGCTGAAGACGGCGCTGAAGTGCCACCGACACGACGTTCCAGCTCTCGATGAAGCGGTCCATACACCGCTGAATGCACTGCTTCTCGCTGCCGCTGAGCGAACTGCCCGGCGCAGTAATACACTTGGTCGTGCACTTCTCCGAGAGCGCCTAAAAACGAAATAGAATAGGAAATATCAATTTCTAAAAAATACAAAAGAAATATTCCGATGTAGATCACTTTTCTTGGAAACAAACAGAACGCACATTTCGTAAAGGGTGAAAATAAGTGTTCGCCATGAAATCAAAAGTGAAGTCCACGCCATTTTATTTATAAATAAGTAAAGCCCAAAATAGAATTTTTGGAAATTAAGTTTAAAATTTCTACCACAAACTCTTCGAATATGAAGGCACGAGAGATTTTTTCTTTGCGTTCATTTATGCGAAGAAAATAAACTTTTATACCACTCTGCTTGGTTACAAACCATATATTCTAACATTTACGACTTTTTTGGCCCAAAATTTCCGAAAATCGATCAAATTTCGTAAATTTTTACAAAAAAAATATTTTCGGTACTTTCCTGTTATCGGGAGCCCAAAAAATTTTTTTTGTGATTTTTTTAGGTTTTCTAGCATTCGATTTTTCAATAATGATTTTTATTGATTTTGTTATTTTTGTGCAGTTTTTGACATTTTCACTGGGGGTGGGCGGGGTATAGCGACCCCCCAACACGTGTGCAATTGGGTGTGGAGTATAACGACCCCAACGCGTGCCCCCAAAGTCTCCGAGTCATACTCTAAGCCTAAGCCAAACTCCGAATAAGTCTAATTCAAACTCCGATTTCACAGCCTTTGGGGGTTGTGACGTGTTGGGGGTCGCTATACCCAGCCCACCCCCCGTGAAAATGTCAAAAACTGCACAAAAACAACAAAATCAATAAAAATCATTATTAAAATCGAATTCCCCGTGCTATAAAACCTAAAAAAATCACAAAAAAAATTTTTTTTGGGCTCCCGATAACAGGATCTTTTCTTCAAAAATTTTCTTACAATATTTTTCAAATTGAAATTTTTTAAACTCAATATGCATTTTTTTGGGGCAAAAACGTTTATATTAGTGGAAAAATAAAGTTGACAAACTAGGAAACAATCAAGCGAAAAAGAAATATGTAGCAGAAAAAAAGCAGAACTTTCTTGAAAAATTGGGAAAAAACTAAAACAAATTTACAATCAAAAATTTTAGATTTTCGATTTACTACATTTACGGCTTTTTTGGCCAAAAATTTACGAGTTACAAAATTTCGAGGTTCTGAAAATTTACGGTTTGAAAATTTTTTCGTAACACTTCTGTACAAACAGGTTTCTAAATCAAATGCAAAAATTATCTTTAACAAAAAATTCGATTAAAAAATTGATTTCAATCACAGAAAACAAAAAAGTTCAGTACAAAAAATACGAGTTTATGTGAAAAAAGGAAGATGTAAAAATACCGTTATCAAATTCTGCGCGTTAACCAGAGCGGCCTGCTGCTTTATGCCGGTGAGCACCTGTGATTGTTGCTCGGGCGTCAATTTCTTCAATTGTTCCATATTTAATAGTTGCTCCATGGTATATCGGTTCCAATTTTTCCTACTTAACCTTAAACAAGAAAATGAATTTTTTTGCAAGTTTTGAAAATCGTTTCTAAAATAAATTACATAACGCCAAATTATAAATACATTTTCAAATCAAATATATAATTCCACTTAATGTAGATTACATTACATAGATTACAAACTGAAAATAAATAAATAAAAAGTTAATTTATTGTGCATAACGATTAAAAAAGAAACTATAAAAAAGTAAACAATTAAAGTAAATTAAAATTATTCATTTCATCGTTACCACGTACTATAACAGACAATATCTAACCCGAATAAATCAACTTCAATCTCCTAGACATTCAACTTCGATCCGCGCGACCAAACATTCTAAACATGTTTGAAAATTTTGGTTGGAATTGTGTTATAAAATGTGATGAAAATAATACTTTCGTTTAGGAACCACTCGATCTCGCACGTGCTTGAATTCAACGTTCACCCGGGCGTAATAGCGAAAAGAATAATTGGCAGCAGTGCTGTTGTAGGCAACAACATGTTCAAACATGGGGTCTTTCAAGAGAAATTCAAAAGCGTCAAATCCATTTCGCCTTGCCACATCAGTGCCGTCAATCTTACTTCGTAAACTATATTTCGCTGCACTTGTGTACGAAACTTAGCATTTTATAAAACATCATTATTCAGTTATCCCTGATAAACCAGGTTCTATGAAATAATGGTCACACTACAGATTAGGGCCCGCAACTTTTAGCTACTTTTTATATACCAATCGAAAGAGCATAAAAAACTGAGTTGAAGGAAATTAAACATACTATAATTCGGTTAGCAAGAGTGATGTGTCAGTATATCCATGTTTTTCCGAATACAACGTGACGTACAATTGCTCGCAGAAGGACGAAAAGTTGTAATTGTGGGAGCCAACGAATCCGTTCGCCTCCACGTACGCTTTGCTAACATATGGACAACACTTTTTGCAGTACATCTAAACGTAAGACGCATTAGTTAAGAGATGGAAAAAGTTCACAAATTGAACTTTTTCCACGAAAAAATAACTTTTTTCGTAAACCTTGAAAAAAGTTCATGTTGCCAAGAACAAAAAATTGAATTGCCATAGAATTTGTGATCAAAATTGAATTGTCAAAGGTTTTGTGATCAAAAATTGAATTAGACACGGACAAAAGTATCGTAAAAGGTGTGGGTGCAAAACGATTTGAAACATTATCCGATAATTTGACCTACTCCGCCTAACGAGGACGTGCTGAAACGATTATTTAGAGATTTCCTAGACC
>SAUE01000485.1:45189-72599 GCA_009724625.1 Deladenus siricidicola
ACAACAAAATTTTACTCTCGTTGTTTTTGTTGCAAACTTGGGAGCAAAAATTTCGAAAATTCGAATTTGACAAAATGTTCCGTTCCTATCATCATTTTGAAATTGGCGTGCTGATGATGCGCAGATTCCAGATATCTAATCAATTTTTTTCGGAAACGCAAAACACATTAATTTTTCAACACGCAAAGGTCAGAAATCCACAGGGGGACCAAGGTATTGTGATTTTAAGAAAATACCAAAAAAAGTTTTTTCTTCAAATTGCTGAAACATCTATAATGATTCATTTTCAATGCCACAAAATGCCTTTACTTACTATTTCAATCGATTTTTACGGATTTAAAATAGTTTGAAGAAAAAAATGTTTTAGTGCGATTTTAAGAAAGCACCACCTTGTACCCCCCTGTGGTTTTCCGGCCTTTGTAGAGTGGAAAATGGATGGATATGTTTTGCGTTTCCGAAAAAAATTGATTTGAAATCTGGAATCTGTGGATCTGTGCATTCGAATGACATATGATATGTGTAAAACGGTCGTGGTCCCACATTCGCCAATTTTCCCTGAATTTTTAGTGCTATATCAAACTTTAGCTCTTCAGTGACTAAAGGTAATCTACAGCGATGACAAGAAATTTAATCTATGTAGATCGCACGGATGGATTTGACGGGTACTGGTATGATTGCTAGCCAGTTTTAATCCTTATTTCAAATTTATTCTGTATTACGATGAGAATTCGATAATGTTAAAAGTAACAAGAAAATTTGACTTTCCGATACGACTAAGAGGAATTACAAAAAAATTTCAAATTTTTATGTTTACTTTTTTCGTTCCGACCGACGTTTTGGCTTCTTATTTAGTTCAAACTCGTTAAAACAATTGAATGTATAGCTATACTCAAATACATAGTTTAGTTTTTGTTTGACTCGCTTAAAAACACCAATTTCAAACCCAACTCGTTGCGTACGAACGCTGCCATTTTTAATAACACATTTCTTTGATATAAAACACATTATGCATGCAGTACTTTATGCATGCAGAGATTAGAAGTCAACATCCGTTAAGCAGTGAAAAAGTTGAGTTTGAAACTAATAGACCGGCTACACAAAGAATCAGTAGACAACAATGCAAAACATGTAGGTATTTTGAAGGTATATGTAAGTAAGTGTTAGGACCACTTTTTATTTTGATATTTCTGTTTATTCTATGCGTTCTACATATACGTTTTGTCGTTTTAACGTAAAAACAAACGTTGGTGTGAATTTTTTTTCGTAGTCTTCTGGATTTCTCACATTTTGTTTTCGTAACTACTTTTACATTTTATTATTGTAATAACGTTGATCTTGTACGTTTAATCAATAATCGAGTTTTTCAAAATGAATTTTTCGTTATGAACAATGTGCGACTGAGAATATTCGTGGAAACCGTTATCAAAAACTCAAAACATTTTTGGATATTCAAAGCTAAAAAATGTTAATTGGATTTGATATCTTTTCGTCAAAATAAGCTGGCTTGATTTTTTCTGATATTAAACAATGTTATTTCAATTTTTTAATTTTAAAGAAGATTTTGTATATTATATTTGGTATATTATATTTCGCGCCAGCAATTTTCACGAAAATTCTGTATTCGCCAATATTACGTTCTTGAATCTGGTGTCAAACAGCAAAATATGTGTGACATAAAGTGGTTAATATAATTAAATGATTATCTTTTTACTTGCATTTATGTATAATAGGATCACGCTTGAAAATGCACACAGGCTTATCCAATAAACAAACTTTGCTCAAACGGCCAGCCGAATTTATGTGAAAATAAAAGGCAAATTTATTGCCGCGTTGACTCACAATCAATCTTAGTTTGCCTCTCGTCATAGTTCATTTTTTCCATACTTTTGATCACTTTCGTTTATTCTGCTTTTTGTTCCTTGATAAAGAGAGGAATCGATACTCCCACAATCAAATATTATACATAATATTCTCTCTGAATTCTAAATGTGTTTTGTCAGCAAAAAAGTGGCCAAAACGTAAAAACCACGCCACATAACATAATGCATACACACAGGTTTTTGCATTTTTTAGCTTACACATATGCTTTTTCGCAGATTGCATTTTCTGATATGTTTCATGACTATTTTTTGTGGATAATGTACATAATTTCAACTTTTTGAGTCAGTTAAACATTTTTTGCTTTTTCCAGTTTCGTTAAAGAAGAGTTAATAAGTTGGTTTTGAGACTAGTTTTTTAATTATTTCAATTTATTAAAATTAAAATTTTTTTCAATATCGAATTGAACATTCAGTTATTGCTTTGGAATGATCTTTCTGTTGTTTTTTTTGATTGATTTTTTGATGACAAGATCAATATTGAGCTAAAAGGTAAGCTCCAAGCTGGCTTAACTAATCTACAAGCCTCCAACCTAACTGGCTAAGCTGGAATATATTAAACGAACGCTGAGCTACAGCTACCAAATGAGCTACATCTTTACAAATCTCTCTGACATTTCATGTCGTCATTCTCGGCGTTTCCGAAATTAATTTAACCTTAGCTAGTTAATTTTAAAACTCATGCGGCTCACATTAAAAAATTAAAATTTTTTTCTCCAATTTCGTCTTGCCCAGTAGGTAATTTGATATGCTAATTGAATTAGCCTAATTCCAAATCTGAAGAATTTATTTTTTATGAGTTTGCAGGGGGTTTGGTGTTTTAGAAAATTGCCAATTGCGATAGAATTGTATGACGTGAACTCATAATTATTTCCGAGCTGCAAGTACATCACATTGATATTTTGCTCCATTGTCCAATTAGGCTAACTTTACAGAAATAAAAAAAAGGAAATTATTATTTAAAAAATGGATTGAAAAAAATGAGGTACTCGTTCAGCACCGTAGATAATGTTATTTTTATAATCGTGCGGGTGAATGGGTATGATTTATTTTTATTTACTGTGTTTCCCGTCTGCTCCTTCGATAAGGATAATCTTGTTTCGATAAGAGGATGTTTGAAAATTATTTTGTTTTTCGTGAAAAACACGACAACATTTATCTACGAACAGTTTCTTGGTGGTTAAACAATGGAGTGAAGTTTGTATTATATTTGCTTAATTAAGTCTTTTGGAAAATGAAAAATTCGGAAATGTAGCGAGCAAGAGCTCTGTTTTGCCATGTAGGAAAATATACGAATTCTGATGATGCTAACTAGTCGGGGTTGAGATAAGAAAAGCAATAAAAAATAATATCCTGAGCTTTCTTCAAATTTTTTTTGTATGAGAAAGCAAAAATGTCCTCTTCATTTTACGTCTTTACATTTTTGACACTTTTTGTGTTTGCATTTGAGTGTGCCGAAGGCTGAAATGGCAAAATTGATATGGGAAGTGAGAGTTTGAGTGATACAATTTCAATGTTATTCATTCTAGACTCTGTTATTTTCTTATTTTTATTTGTGGTCTTGATATCTCACTAACTTTTTTCACTGTAAACGATTATACTATTTCCAGGAATAGTGTTGTTAGTAGAATGTTAGTTGTGTAAGTCATAAATGTTTTGGTGTCCTCCATCTTTTTTTACTCTTTAAAATTCCGTTCTGCTAGTTGGTTTGGAAGGAAAACTTAAAATTCTGCAAAAACCAGCAACAATTCCATTCTTTCTAAAGCCACAAAGGAAACAAGCAAGTGACGACAACAATAGCCAAAAGTTAGGGCGCGAAAAGAAGGAGAAAGCGCCTTTCTTTTTTTGTTTTCTTTTGCGTCTTATTTTTATCTTTTGTTTTTTTCTTCTCACTTGTGTCCTGTTTTTAAAGAGAAAACGAGGAACGATAGCTTGTGGTGGTTGTGGTCGTGGTGATACATCGATGTTTTGTCAAGTCCCTAATTCGGAACAGTTCAGCCTAACTAGCTAGGCGTTTTCCGCCATACTACAATTGTTATCAAACCACCACAAAATGTATATCAAAATGTATCTTGTAGTTAAATATACACGTTTTGCTCATGTTGTTCTGCCGTTTTTATGGCCTTAGTTAGTTTCGGTTTGTTTAGTTGGTGGTTGGGCTTGTGTAGTTGATGCACAAGTGGTGGTATTTTAAAGCGAATTGAAGCATCTTATCCTATTTTGCGTAGTTGCTTTTTATTCTTTGGCAGCATCAACAATGGATGTTTATTTCCGTAACGTTTTTGGGGGAGTTTTTCTTCGTTTTTAACAATTCCAACAACATATTTTCGTTACCATAAAGATTGAAGATTCTGCAAAAAATCCATATTGCGTAAAACCATAAATTCTTCGGACAATCATATATCTTCAGTGACAATTTACTTCAAAAATGACGAAAATGTGTCGTAACTAAATCGATTTTATATTTTTAAGAAACTAATTTATTAATGGTTTTTGGAATTTGTTAACACTTATATATTTTTGGCCACGTTTTTCTTTTTAATATGTGACGTACAAATTTTTGAATTTTTTGACGTACGTTTTATTACTCGTCATTCGGTTAATAAAAAATGTTTTGTACATATCCATAACGGTAATCAAAATTTACACGGTGTACATTTTGTTTTTTCATACAGATTCTAAAAAAATAAAATAAAAAATAAAAAAGAATATCAAAAATATTGCAAGATGTTTTTATTAGTCTTTCCAAAGTTAATTTAACTTTGTTTAAGGTTAAATTTCCATTTTCCCGCGTTTTTTTTTTGAATCTCTAAATATCCCATCAATGGAGCTCCTCCGCAGGTGATCGATATGTCAACGAATAGAAAAAATTGCGGGAAAGTGGAGATTTAGCTTTAGCTAAATTTAAATTAATGTTGGAAACACTGGTTTTTATAGTTGCATTTTTTTATTTTTTTATTATTTTTTATGACGAAATCATTTATGCTTATCAAATTATTATATATTTTTAAACTATGAAGCTTATTTGTTATCACTTGAAATTACTGATGGCAATACCCACTACTTTTTGTATCTTTTTATACAACAATCGAAATAGCATTAAAAACTTAGTCGAGAACGGACCCGTTCATCCATTTGAAGAAGAATAGATAATAAAGAGCAAGATTCTTTTGAAAAGTCTTGGTTAAGAATTTGAGGGAAAAAGTTTAAACTATATAAAAAGTATAGTGAAAAAGCATATTTGCGGGTCCTACATTACCTTCGTTTTATTGTTTATTTGCACTTTGTTTATTGTTTATTTTTTTGTAAATTGTTTATTGTTTTATTGCACAACTTTCCAAACCGCTTTGATAGCAATCCAGACTGTTTTGAGTGGTAGAATTTTGGAATTAGTATTTATAACGTGGCGTAATTTTAGAAGAATTGCTCAACCTTACCATCGGCAGCACATTTTTCTATGTATTGTGGGCGCTCGCGGAGAGAATGAGCAGAAAATAATCGGCTCCACAGCTGCTACAGCGAATGTTCATTACACCGCTTATGATTGGCATCATATTAAGAATATTCTTCGCTTATTTCGGCAATTTTTTGGTGGACGGTATGTTTGACGTTTTGGCTAAAATTTACTTTCCGAATTTTTCTTGCAAGTAAATGTCAAAAAAACTGGTTTTCGTGCATTCGAAGTTCGAAAATCCACCAAAAGTCTAAGATATCATTTCCGAAAAGTTGACTATGAAAAAAATATTTTAAACCGCTAAAAAATGTGTTGTTAGTCTCCGCGTGGTCATTGACCACCATTGGTCACACTACCGAGAGTTAGGCTTAGCCAAACTCGGCGAATATTTGCCTTGAATAAAAGTTGCATTTTTTAGAATATACAACGACGGCAGTATTATAATTCTATCCACTTATTTTCCTCATATTTTCGCACTGATTTTTGTTGTTGAAGGTATCGTGATTAAAATCAGTGAACGATTAGACGAAAATAATTTTTCTAATCTTTCGTAAATTGCATATACCGCAGCAGCGAAATTATCGCTTTATTTGAAAGCGAGCCGAAGAGGCGGCGACGCTATTTGGTAGGCGCGTCGGCGAAAGCGCGGAGGAGAAGGAGGCGAGCGCCTTGCGGCCGCCTTATCATTGGTGGTGGTGGTGGTGTGCCGGTGGCGGCGGCGGTGGAGGAATTGGTCGAAGTGGTGGTGGTGGCGGTGAATGGCCGGATTGCGGCGTAGGAGGAGGAGCGCTTCCGCCGGCGGCCGCCGCCTCATCCATACCCACGTCCACATCGTTGACGCATCCTCATCACGCCTAGCTGTTGACGACTTCTTTCCTACATATGCCCTGCGATTGCGGCTTCCTGTGTCTGCTTACCGACCGGCGCAGGTACTGCGAAATTCTCTGGCGGCGGCGTCTTCTCATCACTAACGACGAGCGAAAGGCAAAACGCCGCTTTCTCAACTTAATGCGCGGTTTTGACTCTGAAGATCTGCGCGTACTGCGAAGGGTAATTCATGTCATTTATGTTTTATTGTTGATAAATGACTTTTTTGCCAAATTAATTTTTTATTGATTATATTTCAATCTGAATTTTGTTATGTATTAAATTTAAATTTATTAAAAAAAATTATTGCCTTTACAGTCTGAGATTTTCAATAGTAACCTTGAAATGTATTCAGAATTTTTTTTCAATTTTGGTTGTCTAATTGTTGGAAAATTGACGTTTGTTTTAGGCGATCGAATCAGGCGGGCACGACATCAAGCAATGCGCACCCGGTCCTCCTATGGATTTGGTGGAGGAGGAGGACGAGCAGGATCTCCTTCTTCACACCAATCAGCCCACCACTTCGGCGGGCGGCTACTCGACTACGGTGATGAGCAGCCGGCCGAGGCACTCCATCAATCGACTAGAAAAAGATCGAATTCTCTTTCAGCGCCAAAAGTTTCCCGAGGTTTTGGCGAACGCTGGTGGGAGTAGTTCCGTGGCTGTGCCGCCATCGGGCGGAGGGCCGCCCATTCCCCCGTCAATGCCGATCGGCTATCCGCCCGACTATGTGTCCCACTACCGAAAAAATAGTAGGCGAAGAAGTTCTGCAGGCAACTTTAGCCGGTTTGTTTTTAATATTTTTTTTTCTTTACGAAAATAAATTTTGTTGTTATTCAAAAAATCGATTATTGACGATAAATTACTAGCAAACTTGAAAATTCAACGCCAGGAACGCTTTTTTGTCTAACCTAAAATCCTTTTTTAGAAGGTACGGTTATGTCTTGGACGAGCATGCAGACGTGGACCGGGACTACGGTGGCCACTATCGAAAAGCGTCGATCTCTCAGCGGTTTTCGAACGAGGAGGATGGCGACGCGGATGACGGCGGTGGTATTCCAACGTCACAAAACGAGGACCTCGGCCTAATACCGCAAATAGACCGGCCAATGTCGATGCCTTATTTGTGCTGTAAGATGTGGAGGTGGAAAGATTTACAAGTAAATTTTTATAATTTGTATATTTGAATTAATTTTTTTTTCTTTATTTTTTTTTGTTCTACTTTTTGGATTTATTGTTTTTTTCTTGCTTTAATTAATTTGAGTTAACGTTTTAAATAGGTTAAATAGTTTTTTGTTGATTTCAATTTTTTCTTAAAAATTCGTCACGCTGCGATGATTTTTTCACTAAACGTTTCAGTTTACAACGAATTTTGTGCGATGATTTTTCAAAATTTATTAATTTAGTCGTCGGAAATATTTAGTCTTACGCTTAAATAATCCTAGCACGACTTTGACTTACGACATTTTTGAAATTTTAGTTGCAAATTTACGACTTTTGTTTGCCAAATTTAAATCATCCAAAACAAAATGACAAGCATTCTGCTTAGGACTTTCTCGTTTAAATTTTTACCCATTACGCGCGTAAAAGCTAATAATTTTGACTAATTTATGTTTTACCTTACTTTAAATTTTATTTAAAATATGGAAGTTGGTGGTATTTTTACCTATTTAAAAATACTTATTATTTTGTAATATATTTATGTTTTTGGAGGATATATTGAAAAGTTATAAATTTTTTATAGATGCAGTTCATACTGCAAAGGGAGTCAAGAAATTTTTTCGCACCAAATTTTCTAAACTTCAAGCACCAGGGGACAAAGCAGAAGTGTTTTTTTTTGACAAGAAAACTCATCGCGCATTTTCATTGCGCTATGGTTTTTGACGAGGAAAACCATCGCGATAAGAAAAAATTTATAAGAAAAATTATGAAAAAAATTTTTTTTTCTTGTTTTCTTCTATTTTTCTTTTATTTTTAACCTTTTTTTACCTTTGCGCATGTTCAATTTAAGCGCTGTTATTTGCAGGTCGACGCCGCCCTTCATCGCCTAGATCCACTGCCGTGGTGTCGTTTTGGACGGGTAACAATCAATAATGCCACTGTTTCGTGCTGTAATCCATTTCATTACGGACTGTGGATAAGACGTATGTTTTTATTGCAATCATTTCTGTGGAACATTGAGGAATGTTTTTAATATTTAGCCGAACATTCCCCTTCTCTCACTTCTTCGGCGGACGAGCCGGTCGCCGCAACAAATTCGGGTACACTCGCGAACGGCGGAGGTCATTTGGCTAGCGATCACACAAGTCGGTCGTTTTTACGTACTTAACGTTTTTTAAAGTTTATTGAAAGAAGTGGAAGGGGCGTGGCAAGGCAAACACCTAATAATTGCCAGAGTTGTGCACGCTTTCGGCCTCCAGCCTCAGGAGGTGTTTTTGGACAGTCGCCTTCGCAAGTGGAAGCGATGTTTTTAATTGCTCCAGTTATGGAGGTGGACGTGTTGTTGAAAGGCTTTTCACGAAATTGATAATAAAATAAGCAAACTGATGATTGACTAACTAAATAACTAAATTTTAAAGTATTTAGTATTTGAATCTTTTAATTAATTGAAAAAAGACCGAGTTCAGAGCTTAAAAAATCGCTTTCGGCTCCGAAGGTGCCTCTCATTTTTTCAAGATGCTTTACTGAGGTGGAAGCATATTTTGAGTGCACATTGCCATTTCGTTTCTTACTTAAACACTTTCGTATTTTTAAAATGAAGTGGCTAATTTTCTACTTTATTTTTGAAAGTGAAAGCAAATTATTTTTTTGTGAAAAAAACTGGAATACGTTTTCAACATTTTTCGGTCATTTTTAGTGTCTAATGACACGGGCTTTGCTGATGGCTTCATCAACGACTACCCTTTTGCCGGAGCTCAGCGAACAAATAATAACGCCACTGCTGCGGGTGGCACCGGAGCCATTGGCCATGTTCGGTCCGTCTTCAAATCTATCGAACAGCATATCAAAGGCGGTGCTAGCGCCACGTCAGCCGAGGATTTGCCACCCGCAGAACCGCCACCGCCAGTGCCGCCGGGCGGAGACGAGGCGGACGACTTCAACATGGCAGCTATGATGACTCCCAATCACATTCCACTACAAACACCATCTCATTTTGCACCGCAGCAATCGCTGAGTAAACTTTTATTTTTTAAACTAATTTTTAGACTAAAAAATAAATTTTTCAATTTTGGTTCTGGCTTTTACAGGAGATAGATAACGTTTAAAAAGATTCAGAACATTTTATTTTCTAATTTGGTTGTGGAAAATAACTGACGGGTTTGACTTTAGCATGGGGGAGAATGGCACGCTGGGAACGGAAGCAGAGAATCGGCGAGGTTGTGGCGTTGGTCGGGCAATTTATCGCGGTGGGAAAGCTCGCTGGCACGGTAAACACTTTTCAATTTTTGATACGTTCAATTTTGAAGAGTCTTGAATTTTTTTCTCATCTAACATAATTGAAAAATTTTTTTGAGGTTTTTATTGTTGATTATAGATTTTTGATGGTCAAGACGTGAAGTCGGGTTGGGATTTGGATAACCAGGCATCCTTTTCACTTATCAAACAATCGGAAAACGAAAATTTCGAAGACATTTGGCTCTACAACAGGTATGAAATTTTTTAAAACTTTTGTTTCTTGTTCGCTGATATTGATATGTAGGATATCTAACATAAAAATTGAATGGCGTATCTTCTGCAAGACTTTTTGCTAGAAAAAAACCTTTATTTTTGTGCTATATTCATTTGTTTACAGCGGCGACAGGCCTTTATTCATTTGCGTGTCACGATCGCTGAGCAATAGCGCTCGGTCGGATACGATTCGTCGGCTGTCACCAGGCTACTGTATACGCGTCCATCGTATTTCAATCACGCCGCTACAAGTTTCGGACGTCGCGGCGCTGCCTCCGCCCATTGTCCTCGGCGGTGGTATCGAGTCGGCAACAGCGGCGGCAGCCGCCACAACTCTCGGCATTACCAAATCCAACACCGCCTCCGCTACTACTACGACGCTTATCGGCGGAGCTGGACGTTCGCCCATAATCGCCACGACCACGACGACAAACGCGTCGTCGGGTGGAAACGCACAACGCGCCACATCGCGTTCCTCGCCGTCGTCGATCGCGTTTTTGACTATCAGCGTTGGCGTAGGTTGGGGCATAAACTATCAACGGCTGTATGTGACGGACGTACCATGCCGATACGAAATCATTTTTATCTAAGTTTTGTTTCTAAATCCGTTGTGATGGGCGTTAACATATGCTTTTTATGGTATTAAAGCGAGCCACCCCATATACAGTCAGTATTCCATTTTTGATCTTAGGTTTTTATATTCATCCATGCCTCTAAAGGCATTAAAACCCAGTGAAATTGCCTTTCTTTTTTGGTAATTTGCTTTGATTAATGAACGGTAAATGAGCATGCCATTCATTATTTTATTGATGATCAAATGTTCTCAGATAATTTGTTGGTTTTTAGTTTTTGCTCTATTCCATGAAAAATGGCCATGTTTGACAAAGCTCATTTTCCATTTTTCAAATGTTCCACATTTTTTGATATATTATGAGACGTATACATTCGTTCTTTCCTTTTTTCTTACCTAGGCGATGTTTTTGACGGTAATCATTGTGTATGTTAGACTCCCAACTTTCGGTTGTAAAACGCCCAATTTTTTTCATACCTAAATTATTTGAGGTAGGTGGAGCAGAAAAGATACCAAAAAGAATGCGTACCTCTTTCTCGAAAAATGTATACCAATTTTGATTTTTTACATATTCTTACAGTATAACTGCTCTTTGTTAGTTTTATTAATGTTGTTTTTGAAGATTAAAATAAGTAATACATTAGGTGTTAGGGGTGTAGAATAGTTCTTGTATTTTTACACATTCTTTTGTTACATACAGTATGTTTCATGTGATTACTACTGTCCCCACACATCCAACTCTCAACCCTTTGTAACTTTTGTGGAACATAATCATATCTATTGCAAAGGCCATTAGTGAAATTATTTTACGTATGAGATTCCAACATTACGATTATAAATGTCTTTTGCGGTACGGTATTGAAAAACAAGCTCCCGAAAACAAATGTATCATATCAACACCAAGATGTTTCATTTTGGAGTGTTATATGTAGTGATTTGCAGACAAGTATCACATTTACAACACATTATTGTAAGAATCACTTTTAAATTGAATTTTACAGCGGCAATCACGTTGTACCGATTAAAATCGACTTTTTGTTTGACGAAAATAAGCTACAGCTCTCGACATTCCGCATCAAGTCTTACAAAAAACGATAGACGGTTCGATTTTTAGATAGGGCCAACAGCAACATACCGAAAATGTTCGATCCCAAGAAATGGAGAATATCCGTAGGAATGCAATACGCTTTGTCAAGTCGATTTCAATCGTAATGTCCGACTGTCATGGGGGAAGTGGTGTTCTTCACATATATGATTACATTTCACAAGTTACAAATATATCGAAAAATTGTTCATAGTAGTAATAACTTTTAATATTTCAATGTCTTTCTCAGAACGACCGAAAATTTACATAGGAATGCAATACGCTTTGTTAAGTATGTTGTTCTTTTTTGCATATTTTCACTTTAGTCATATTTTACACAAAAATAAGTTCGCTGATTGAAAAATTTTCATGACAATTTTGTTCGCGATACTGAAAAATGGTCGTTATTGATTTCGTTGTGAATTTAAAACGTACGTGGATCACTTTACACATCAAACCGGGGAAGGGAATAGACCAATTATAATTGTGAATGCAATTTTTCCATAAGATCCATTTCGTCCATAATATTTTTAAATGTGTTAACAAATAAGGATAAGAAACTTTTTGCTTTTCTTTGCCAAATTATCCTCCACAACGATGCTGCTGCTAATGATGTTTATGTATAACGATGAAAAAGGATCTCTTAGTTTTTGTCTGTATTTTTGTTGCATTTCATTTAACGTAAATAAATGTGAAATTTTATATCTGTGCATGGAAACTCTTCGCTTTTAACTGATTTTTATTACATTACTAAATGGTAGGGTCTGAACAACACAGCAGGGGAGAGAAAATTTTCGATTTCAATCTGCGACATCTCAAGTTCATTTTCGACCCCTGCTACACAGAGCTTTTAAGAGGAATTGTTAGTTTCAAAAATTCGTTCAAGATTTCCCCCGTTTATTATCAATAAATACAAGATGAATACAAAATCAGTATATCAATCAATATCAATCAATCAATTCAAATTTTACATTTTACAGTACTTCAGCACAATTTTCATTAGATTGTTCGGAAAGTTCTTGCGTATTTTAATTTCGCCTTTTCGCTGTATTCAGACTATGTAAAAGGGTAATTTTTACAATTTTTAACAGAATTTAAATTTTTCGGAATCCGTATTATTGGCAATAATTACCTTGACATAAGTTACCCTTTTACTTTTACACGATCTGAACACGTCTAAATATGATTATAAATTTTTTTCGAAAACTTTTATCCATAGCTTTCTAAACACCGCATTGCAAAGTGCTCGGCACCATACAAAATCGATAGCTTTTTATCGGACCAATAGAATTTTTTTTATTATATCTGACTTATTTTGTACCTCGCATTATCTCGTTTGTGATGGGGGCTGGATGGATGCGCCTCTACCACCGCAGATCTGGTCATCGTTGCAGAACACCCACTGGCTGTTGTCATAACCCTCCGCGCAGTGTTTCAACAGAACGTGCCGACGCTGCTCCACGTACCGATACTTGTCTTGTACCTGAAATTTAACAAATATAAAATTCGTAAAAAAGTTCATCCTCCCACTAAAATTCTTCAAACAAATTTACAGACAATTTTCCCAATTTTAATCACAAAAAATCAATCCATTGAGATTTTCTTAAAAAGATTTTCCATTTCTTCACTAATACATTCTACAAAAGATTAATGAAATTCAGTGTTGGACATCGCAATTTTTTTTGGAGGCGGGAGAGTGATGAAATTACGAAAAAAGTCATTTCACAATAAACAAACGAATACCATACCTTTTGCTTGAGCGTGATGAGATTCTCGTCCGCCAGGTCGCGTTCGAGAAACTCACTCAGTTGTTCGGTTGCCAACTCCAGGTCCTGTTGGTTGTCCTCGAATATTTTGGTGATGTTGTTCTGCTCTAGGTAGAAGGCGAACGTGTACGTGTACATTAACGTCCGTCGACACTCCGACAACACGTCGACGGCCTTTCTGAGGAATTGCGTTTCGATCCACGAGAAGCTGTGCTGCTGCATTTGTTCCATTTTCGTATTCACTTGGAGGTACAGCTGAAAATATCGATCATCAGCATGCAGTGGGGCATTTAGGGGAGTATGCCCCCCTTCAGAAACCTTTCTGGAATTTTTTAAAGAATATCGGATGTAAAAATTGAAATTTTTGAGTCTTGCCCCCTAAAAAATAAGTTGAGAAATATTTGCAAATTTTTCAATTTAGACACAAATTAAGAAACATAAAAAAATTTAAAAATGAACAAATTTTAACATAAAAAAATCGCCTTGCTCTCAAGCTTGAGACTGTTGTGGTGATTTGAGTAGCGATTGAAGTGATGCAGATAGCGCCGGAGAGCGGCGCGCGAGCGCTCCTGGTCGTCGCGCGCATTCTTCGCGGCTTCGTCGTTAAAGCGATTGCATGAGTAATAGCCGGAGCCGTGCGGGCCCCACGGCCCCAAGCACATCCAACAGAACTCGAAGCGGCAGGAGACGTTGTTACACGTCATATGATTGCAGCCGCCGTTCTTCTCGATGACCACCTGTGACGAACACAAATTTGCATATAATCTTATTCGTTCTTCACCTTTAAGTCAAATAAAAAAATCCCACACAAGCTTTCGTCAAGCCCTTTATTTTAACGCTAAAAGGACTACAAAAAATTCGAAATTTCTAAAATTTTTCTAATCCTCCAAAATATTTCAATTAATTTTGAGTCTGTTCCAAAACTAATCTATTATTTTATTTTACAGAAGTAAAGAATAATAATTCCGGCCATATAAATAGAAAAAGAAGAAATAAGATAAAACATTTGAAATAACAAAATTTAAAAAATACAAAAAAATAAATTACATGACACCGCGGGCAGTCCTTCGTGTTAGCGCTGAGCCAGTTTGATGTTTCGCTGTCGTCATTGCACTTCTTCAGCCATCGCCTCAGCAAAGCACACGTCACCGGCTCATGCCACTGCTAAAAAAATCGCAAAAAAAGACTTTTAGCCCAAGAATATTGTCAAAAGATATAATAAATATTAAAAATAAATTACCTGCGAGCAGTGAAAGCAGAAAATTGAGCCGCACTCACACCGAATCGCACGAGACTCGGCGTGGGAGACCTTTGCTACACGGCCACAATTCGTCCCCGGACACCATTTTAGCAATGAATTACTCTAGAAAAACGGCTGAGACAATTTAAAAATGTCTAACAAATATTTTTTAAGCAAAAACCATCCAGTGCGATTGAAAAACATTCATTTCGCCCTTTTTAAATAGATATAACTTTTTTTCACCTTTTTCTTCAAAATTTTTTTTCCTAAATCGCGATTATTCGAGAATAAATTAGCCAACCCTTTTGAGAATAAACTGACCAACATTTAAAAAAAAATGTTAAGTAAACAAAAAAATACTGCAACAAACGCATTAATCGTCAGTCGTCTGTAGGCGTCCTTCACGTTCGGCTCGGAAATCAAAGTCGTCACGCTGTCATCGTCCAAAACCACGTCGCACTTCTGCTCGGGACAAACAATGTAAGGACGGCCCTCGCTGACGATCTAAAAATGAGCCTCATGTTACATCCCTCAATTGCCTTTCCATTAAAGCAAATTTGCTTGATTAAAATTTTTAACCTTGCCGGACAAGTACCCCTTCCAACACTCACGACAAAACAAATGGCCGCACTGAAGACCCGTCAACAATTGATTCTCACAGCAAATGCTACACGACGTCTCCACCTTCGAGCTCAACATTCCCGCGTCCGGATTCAGCAAATGTACACTGCGAAAAAAGGCGTCCGATTCAGCATGTTCGTAGAACCTATTGAGCAAAAATGACTGATCCTCATCCAAGTTCTCCGAAATTAATACTTCAATCCAAACACTTCAAAAAATACCTTTCCAATAATGTCTCCTTATTCCATTTAAAGTGCTGAAGCAAAAATTTGCAAATGGACGGTGAAAAACGTATGACAGCTGAAGTATCATTCGCAATGCAATTCATTTCCTCAACCAGTTCCTTTTCTGTTAGCATCTAAAAATATCAAAAATTGAACTTTGAAAATTAGTTTATACCACAATAAATAATTTTTTATGTTTATAAGAACGTTATTCATTCATTCTTTCGGGTTCACGGAGCAAAATGCTGTGGTTCCCTTATTTAGGCAAAAAAAATTCACGTTAAAATAACTATTCCGCTATACCAAAAACCTACTTTGTAATCAGTTGGCGCTTCTGAGTTAGCTCCGGTTCCGTTCGAGTCAATGGTTAAAACTAACCCAGGTTCATCGTTGACGAATGATGATGAATCGTCGACGCTGGCTCTGCTGTCTTCCTCGCTCATGATAACCGACTCATTAGGGCGATCCATTCTGTGAAAGTGTTGGTTAAAAAAATCACGGCCGCAATTCATTTCAATTTTTTTGGAATTTTATGAACAATTTAGAGAATTAACCGAGTTACTTTGAAAATTTGAAACTTTTTTTGGACTCCGGTCGATGGCAGTAGGAATCAAAAAAATAGATTTTGGGAAGAGACTAAAAACCTGTGACAGAAAAAGTAGACAAAAACTGAAAAGAAACAACAAACCTCAAAACGCTGGACGATTCAGCGACGACGACCACTCTTGATTAAATAAAAAATAAGATAGAATTCTTAACGTATTTGCACGTTCGAATACTTGAACTGATACGTTAAGAAATCTAACGTGCAAATGAGTGCCAGTCTTTGCCCAAAATGTTCAATTCTTTAAATTTGCCTATGGAATGTACAACGTAAAACGTAAATCTAGGTTCTTGTGGGTTATCGGGACACTAAATCTTATTACATTTTCATTTTTGCGCCGTGCAAAATAACCTCCATGGAACTCTACCCGTTCCCTCCAGAAAAACCTTTCCTTTTTTGGACTTTTTTAGCCGGTTTTCGACTGCGGGCCAATTGGTGGTGGTTGGATCAAAAAAATTACAAAAAACATTTTTAATTAGATATTTATCTTTTTGAATTTTTATCATTTTTATGGTGAATTCATTTCACCGAATTGGTTAAAATTCAAATGCTATAATTTGGATTTAAATACAAATATTTGTAAATTAAAACTTGGGCAAACCGTCGATATATATATAGTCCCCGAATCGCCAAATTTTCACGCGTCAAATTGTTACTGTTATGTATAAAGCGTACAGCTCATCGTCGACCACCGTTATTCGCTTAGTTTTCTGACGGTGGAAGGTCCGGCAAAATAATGAACAATGTGTACGATTTCTCGTTTGCAATTACCGGGAGCATCATTTTGGCAACGGCATCGATAGTAACGTGTAACAAGAGGAAAAAGGCCGCTCTGCCGACATCGACCGTACCCGCGACCGGTGTAGCGACGGCCGCCGGCGTAATCAACGCCGGTACAGCCAAAACTGCTGGCGACGGAGCGTCGGTTGAAGGTGATTTTAAGGGAAATAAGAATGCTCGTTAGATCGAAGGTTTGGAAAGAAGTTTGGAATTGAAATCTTGCTGAGTTTTGGAAATTACTTAATTTCAGGTACCACGACCGGCGGTGGAACCGCGCCCATTGGTAGCGTAACGGTTCCAGGCAGCGCCAACGTCGTCGTCGAACAACAACACCACAAATCCGTAAAAACCGACTCGCTGGCGGCGAGAAAACCGGAAGTGAAGGTGGCGAAGCGCGCCGAGGAAATTGTCCAACGCGGACCGGTATCGAAGAAGCGTGGCGACTACAAAACCATGAACATCACCTCCATCGATTTCGACGAATCGCTAACGAAGGATGGTTCTTCTCTGCAAAAAAGTGAGGGCAACGCGCCCGCCGCCGCCGCACCACCACCCGCTGCCACCAAATGAGAAAGCGTTTCAGGACCGTATCGCGGTTCGTAAAAATAATTTTTTGACCTTTTTCTGCGTGAGCCAACATCATTTTTAATATAAAAGTATCTTTTTTTATATATATAATTATATATATATATATATATATATATATACACTGCGGGAAAAAAAGATAGCCTCACCTGATTTTTGCAATTTTTTCAAAATTGAATGAATTTTATTTAAATTTTTTTTATTGAAATACGTTTAAATAATGTGTCTAAACGTTATGTAAAAGAAAAATTTTTCGCGTTTGGGAAAAGCGCTTTTTTGAAAACTTTTGCTTTTTCACCATGGAAAAAAAGATTGACTAACTTCGTAAAAAAAATTCGTAAAAAAAAATTTAATAACGATAAACAACGAATACCAAATAATTAAACATTTTAATAGTCCGTAGCATCACGATCACGATTAATAACTTGAAAAATACGAGCATTCATACTCAAAATTAAGTTATTGAGCACTTCTTGCTCGACTAATGCCCAACATTCAAGAATAGCAGTTCGGAGCTGATTCAAACCCGATTTTCCGCATAAAGACGACGCGTCATGATTCCCCAGACATTCTCAATAGGATTCAAGTACAGTTATTAANATAGGATTTTTGAAATAAGTCTCAAACTCGATGGTTCGGCCAGTTTTAACAGTTATTGGCATGATCTGCTAAAAGACACATTATTTAAACGTATTTCAATAAAAAAAATTTAAATAAATGCAAAAATCAGGTGAGGCTATCTTTTTTTCCCGCAGTGTATATATATATATATATATATATATATATATATATATAATTATAGGCCGTATTCTCTTCAAAGGACTTTGTGAAACGACAAAGAAATGCGTCATAACCATTCCAATAATTTGTCAAAGTTTCGCTCTGTTAAATTCGTATTGGTTTTGTGCATATTTTTTTAGCCATTCTGATAAATGTAATTCTAATAAATTACCCCGATTTTATAGTCGGAATTTTTATTTTTTACGCGCATACCAGGAAAACGATGTCTCTCGAGCGGAATTTTATTTTGAATGAAATTGACATGAATTCAAAAGAAATTCAAATTCAATTTGAAATTTTTGCGTGTCAAGTTGCCCGTTGTGAAGAAAAATTGCAAAATTTCAAGTAAAATCTCAAATTGTGTTTAAAATATCACAGAAAACAAAACGCCAAAATGTCGCGTCGAGACAGTTGATTTCAGGTACGTGCGTAAAAAATAAAAATTCCGACTACAGCTTATTTCATCGTTTAAAAGTTGAAATGAAAAGGCAATTGAAAAATAAAAAAATTCATTCAAACAACTTTTCACAAGCGAAATTAAAAATAAACACGACAGATTAAATTTAATGAATTACCCTAAACACAATACTTATTCTGCAAATGCCAATCAAAGAAAAAAGTGAAGAGGAAAATACACGGAGAATTTAAAAAATCCATATGAATCCAGAGAAAAATTTCAAAAATTATAATATTAGTCCACTTTTGAAAAGGATTTTTCAAAAGGCAAATAAATTAACTACTTCACAAAAGTTCGTCCTGAGCGAGAAGTTGTTTTTGATATATAATAACGTCATACTCCAAAAAACTGAAAAGAAACCTTACAATTTATGAGAATCTTGGGGAATTCGAAAAATAAATTAATTACTTCGCGAAGATTGGTTTCAGGTATTCTTATTGTGACTAGCATACCATGAGGTTCTCATATGCCAAAAATCTATAACTCTTCGTGTGGAATTTCGAGAAGACTTTCACCGAAACTCGTAGCCTCAGAGCCGACGAAGGTTTTGTACGCGTTGACAATCTCGTCGATGGTCAATTTATCGTCCTAAATTTTCCTTATCAGTTCGCATTTTAACTGATTCAAGTTTCTGAAGTTTTTGTCTTCTGTTCATAAAATTTGAACCATTTTACGTCCTGATTCCTACGGGAGAAATCGAAATCCATGGGAAGATCGCATAGTTTGACTTATATGTAAGGTTTAGCCAATTCTTAAAACGTACTCTATCCTCATCGGCCGCGTCGAGGAGATGTTCGGCCTCCTGCTTCGCGGTCTGCCTTAGGTCGGGAATAAGCCAGGCGCGTAACTCGTCGCCCTCCAGAAAGCCGTCCTTGTTCGTGTCGTATTCGTCGGTGAAGCGTGCCTTCTCGGTGGCGAACCATTCCGAGGTGGGCTGATCGAACGTCTCGCCCATATACTCTTTCATGTCAATTTTGCCATCTTTGTTGGTATCTTTCTCCGCAAGTGTATTCTTAAATAAAAAAAATGTTACAAAATTATCCGTTATAATATGCATAATAGCTATATTTTAAACGGAATATTTCCTAAAAAAACTACTCAGAAAATTTCCATCGTTTATGGGGAAGAGGGTATATCCAGAGGGCAAATATCACGAATTTCGGTAGAAAACTGAAGTCATAATACTAAATGAAAGAAATTGCTCATCAACGTTTTACATTCACTAAAAATAAATGTTTGGGTGGTTAAACGTAGTGAGCACTTTATTAAAGTCGAATTTAGCATCTTTATTTTTATGTCAAAATTCCGCCAAAAAAATCAAAGCACAATTCAATTACTTTATCTTTCTTTGAAAGACATTCTTCAAAAAACATTTACAAGTTACCGAAAAATGAGTAAATGTTAAATGTTTGTCCTATGGGAAAGAAATAAAACTTTGGCATTTTGTGTAAGAACAGCTTGCAAAAAAGAATCATGAAAAAGTTCCCACCTCAATGAGGGTCTGGTGCATTTGTTGGTAGTGCTCGGGATTCTGGAAGGCGGAAAATTCTTCGGCCGACAATTTCCCATCGTGGTTCGTGTCGGCAGCATCGAAATATTTTTTGTCCTCGCTCATCAACTTCAAGTCCTCAGGATCGCTAAGAAATTTCGCTGCTTCCTTTCCCGGTTCGACGCCAAACGCCTCCGACAAATATTCCGCCCAAGTAATAATACCATTGCTGTCTACATAATATATTTCCAAATATGACAAATTGTTTATATTCTTTGATCATTTTCAAATTAATATTCATACACTTATGATTCATACTTCGGCAAAAAGGAGGGGGTACAAAAATTTTTTTGAGCGATGGTCCAAATGTTCAAACTCTCATATCTCGGCTCCCAGACGTTGGGGGAAAAGCCCAGACGTCGGATTTTTGGAACGCTCTCGACGAGCTCTTTCTTTTGGATATATCACTTCAATTAATAATAAAATGACCATCGCGCAAAATGCACGATGCTTTTTAAAGCAAAAAACATTGCGCATTTTTAGTGCGCGATGGCGCGATATAAACTCAAAAATAATTATTTACCTGTGTCGATTTCGTTGAAACGCTCAGTGGTCTCCTCCTTGTCCAGCGAAACCAATGACTGATAAACCCAGTGATTGAGCTCAAATACCGTTACGAAACCGTCTTCGTCCACGTCCATTCGCCTAGCCAGAACGCGAAGTCGTTTTTTGGACTCATCGGGGCTCAGGTCATCAAACTCATTAGCCAACTTCTCGGATCCTAAAGCATTTTAACTTGTATAGCAAGTGAAAAACAAGCAAACAATTCAGAACCTTACTATTATTTTTTGCAAAATGTAAATATTTATTTACAAAAACAACAGTTTTGAATTTTATGAAAAATAATGTCGACTAAGACATTTGATAAAGAAACTTGCAAACAATTCCATGCCCTCAAAATGAGATAGTAAAAAGATAAATCAAGCACCTCCCTTCTCTCCAAATTTTTTTCATGATGACAGATCAGATACAGATATGATTCCGAATAGATTAAAAATTACCTAAAATCGCCTTATGATCCAAATCTTCAGCGTGTGAATGCTTGAATTTTGAGCTTTCCGCCTCGTGTGGTACGTGCTCCTTTTGCCCTTCTGCAATGTGAGCCTCGGCGACCTTTAGAGCCAAAGTGATAGCGCAAATCACAAGGAAAAGATGACTCATTCCGTTTAAAAATCCTTAATTAAATAAGTTAAAGGATCATAAATCTTCAACCCACTACATTGCTAATCCTATTATTATTATATACACATGCACTATATGCTGACGTCGCACAAAAAAGAACGGCTGAACAAACAAAAAGAATATATACAGCCAGTAAAATGGCAAAATTCTGGATAGAATTTTAAATAATAACCGACAATTTTTTTGGCCTTGGCGCAAATTTAATTCTCATATCAGGTACGAAAATGAAAAAAAGAAAAGAAGTATCAATGGATTTTTCTCCATCATAAATAGGAAATTTTGATAAAAATTAATTTTTATTCACGAACCATTTAAAAATTTGACAAAATTTAAAAAAGTGAAGTATAATTTGCATTAAAAAACAACATAACATTAAAAAAAAATAACTAAGTAGTTATAAAAACAGTAAAATAAAAACAAAAAAATATACGAAAAGTATTTGGCTTAAAATTTCTAATTATACTGTGGAATTACATTATTTTGGTTTTAATAAATTATATTATAAAAACTAATATATAGAAACAAAAACATTCAAAATGAAAAAGAAAACTCATAAAAAGGCGAAAAAATATGATAACTTTTGTACCGAATAAGCCCGTATTACAACTTAATTTGGTGAATTTATATATATATATATATATATAATTATACTTAAATAAAAATTATGAATCTCATTATCAATCTAAAAACGAAACTCTACTGCTTTTCCATAAACTGAAAAGCTTTTATGCCTTCGCACGGCTCACTCCAAAACAAAATATTGAGCGCCTTCGCCTGTGCATCGATTACAGCGCGGTGGTCGGCGTCGACGAGCGCCACCGCGCAACCACCCCAACCCGCGCCGGTAAGGCGCGCGGCCAAACAACCCGCTGCGCGGCATTTCGACACCAATTCGTCCAATTCTAAAACACACACAATCAAATTGAAAATTTTGAAAGATGTAGGATGTCATTTCAACTAACAAAAAAAAAAATTCAACTAACAAATTATTTTTGAAATGTTAAAAATTTCGGCTCCAAAATATATTCATCATTCAAAAAGTTGAAAACATGTTTTATGCTATATTAGATACATTAAAATTTTGAAAAATATAACTCAAACAATTGTTAATAATTTCGGCTCCATATTTTGCTTAGATGTTAGTGTCAAATTACCTTTACAACTACACTCAAAATCGTCCCGACACGAAGAGTGACTGTCATTCATGAGTGATGCCAATTCCTCTAAAACTTTTTTCTGGCGATTCGGTTGGTCACCGCCGGATTCTTCCGACGTATCATCGGCGGCTGCGTTACAAATGCGCTCAAACTTCAAGACGCGCGACGCCTCGGAGTAAACGTGTTGAGCACGCTTCGCCAGGCAAAATTCTTGCACTAAAATTATAAAAAAATCAAAATTAATTTTTAAAATGCGTTATATTACAATAAAAATGCGCCGTTTATAATTTTTGCCTTCCCGGAAACCCCCCAATCATGATTCAAAAAATGATTCAAGTCACAGCCCTGGTACTGATTAAATTACGCAGTTAGAAATAAAAAATTCTGTACGAAAAACACATTACTGAAAGAAACAAATAACAAAAAAACCTAATTTTTCCAACAATAATTTATTGAAAAAAAAAGAACCAACCATTGATAGTGTTGCTATTAAGCGCCAATTCGATTAGCTGCTCGCTGGAAATTTGAAGAATCTCACATATTTCCTCTCGAGAATATCGGCCCTCCTTACCGTTGTCCAAAAAATTCTCAACAAATTCGAGCATTTTGCTGGGATCTTCTCCGTCCAATTCGAACACCTCAGCTGCATGTCGCAATGTTCGAACCTTTTGCATAATTTCAATGCTGTTCGAAGAGAGTTTTCCGGCCTTTTTGCAAAGAATCTGAATGTTAATTTTATTTTTTGGCTTATAAATATTTTGTTCAGTTTTAAATAAAATAAAGCGTCTCGTTGAAAATTTGTCGAATATTAACGCAATTTTAAATAATTTTACCGACTCGCAATAATAAAATTAAAAAAAAAGATATATAAAAAATAAAATATGCATTGCACATTTTTTAGTTGTTATCCTGTTCTATAAGTTGGTCACACACCTGGGCGGCTAGCCGGCACTCCACGACACGTTGGTTGTAGAAGTCGGTGGCGGCCTTGTTCATCTCCGTCCCCGAATGTACAACCGCAAAAAGCGCATTTCGTGGCAGTTTTACGGAAACAAAAGCCAACGGATTGAAGTCGATTCGAAGTGCGTAATCCGTCTGTGCCAAACACTCGCAAGCCTGGTCCATTCCACCGCCCTCCGTGCCCACATAGCGCTCGGCTTTGGTCGCAATTTCGGCAAGATCGCTCTCAAACCAATAATTATACAAAACTGCCAAAGCGGGCAAAAAATGTAAGTTAGAAAATTTAAATTAAAGAGAAACCCGGTCGACCGTGTGTAGCGCATCCCTGCACGTTTGAATGGCCAATGTGGAAAGTGTGGCGGCGCATACCAGCGCGCTAGAGCTGCTAAGACCGGCGCTTGGTGGAATTATTCCGGCCACGGCTACGTTTAGCCCTGCTATCTAAACTTCTTTTCTTATTGCCTAAAAACACAGCTTCAACAACTACTTTAATATTTTTTATGCTAAAACTAGATAGTTTAAAAATATATTTCTCACGGTAAGACAAAGATTTAGCTATGAGAAATACATTTTTTAAACAAAATTTTGCCAAAAGCATAAAACTCACTTCGCCAATAAGTTCTTGACTAAAAGGTCGCCCGGTAATATCGAAAACGCTTTCCAAAGCACCTCGCCAGCCGGCCACAAAATAGTGAAACCACTCTGGTTTACTATCCAATTTCAAATCCGATATTGACGTGTCTACCTCACAGGTAGCGGACCTAAGTCAAACATTTAAATTTATTTTAATGTAAATTCATTAAAAATGTTTCGGTTTTTCACTTTATTATATGTAATATGTCAAATGAATCTATAATTCGAGTAAAAACGTTTTTCTGCTAAAACAATGCTTTTGAATAATTTGAACTACATACCGATATTTGTTAGACTCGACATTTTCAAAGTGCAATAGCCTGTCGTTAGAGCGACCAACCGCCACAAAAGTCGCCAAACGAATTGCCATGGGTAGAACGCTGTAACCATTATGGTCGATATGTTCACCTAAAATACCAAAATATTTAGTGTAGAAATTTTTAAAAATGATGATCTCAAACTAAAAAAAAGTTGTCTTTCATGATGTATAGAAAAATGCCATTCATTTACTATCAATCCAAAGAAAATTTTAGCCCCTCCCCAATCCATTTTCCACAAAATCCCGATTCCGCTGAATTTCCCAAAGAAAAAAGTTGATGTTTTTAACCAGAAAAAAAGAAGCTTAAACAAAAAGTGGCAAAAAATCCTTGTTAATTCTTGTAAAAAATACACTGGTGGAAAAAATTATACGTTCACTTCAATTGGCGGTGCCGTTACGATTAAAAGTTGTTTTTGCTGTGCAGTTTAATTGTTCCCGTTGATAAAAGTGTTGTTTTCTGAAGTGAACGTATAATTATTTCCACCCTGAAATTGTCGATTTTCAGAAAAGGTGTCTTTTTTTTAATCGATGGGATACATTGATTTGCTTTTCAGAATTACTTTTTCCTGATTATTCCGCGTTTTTTAAAGCTTTTATACACATCAAACTTTTTTCAATTTGCCAAAATTAAAAAAATTGAAGTGAACGTATAATTTTTTCCACCAGTGTACATCTCAAGTTTGCAAAATTTCTTTAATAAAATAAGCGATACATCTTAACATTGCTAAACAATTATTAAACAGCTGAGAAATGAATTTGAAGAACGGAGTAAACGTTACCTATAAGATTCACACGACCAGGGCATCTAATAATCCACTCGGGGGCGGAATTGTACTTTTCGGTATATAAATTCACGATGTCATTACCCTCCTTGTTCGATACCCAATCCGCGACCGACACGAACGACGACATGCTACCTGACATGAATTTCATTAAATTTAAACTAATTTTTTACATTTTTTGACCAATTAATTTTTTTCTACATCAGGTAACAATAATTTTTTTTCTTCGTGAAATATTTTGTTTGCAAATTCATTGAAAATGAACCGCCATTAAAGGGAAATTCAGTGAGTCAAAGCCAGGGGACGGCATAAACGTTGTCTTTTTTCCGTTCCCTAATTGGTGCTAAATTATAATAGCAACAAATTTACATGTTCAACTTTTTTCAACTCAGAAAAGTTGGAAAGTCCTAAACAAGAATTTTTAGGCTTTTTGCACGAAAATCTGTTCCTTGGTCAAAGCTAGTAAAATTCCTTAATTTAATTTTAGCAGAGGCTCAGAAAAGTTGAAAGTTATGAATTTTAATGTGTTTTTATGCGACTTGCCACATTTTCATTCAAAAAAAAATTTTAAAGCGGTACCATTTTTGGAAATTCTCGATCATTATATATTGCGTGAATTTTGATCTAACTGCAGTTATAACTGTAAATTTCTTCGTACAAAAACAAAAATGATGTAAAATTTTCACAATTACGTTTGAGTGTCTGTGATATAGGTGGTGTTGTTCGTAAAGTCGGTTTAAAGCTCTTGCAGAAATGAAATTTTCACGTGTTGCGTTTCTTTTTGTTGTCCTGATGTTGATCAGGACATCCAAATGTTTTCTGGGCTTTCAACAGCTGTTCGTTGGTGTGTCCGGACGTATATTGTGTAATGGAGTGCCGATGAGGAATGAGTTTTCAGTCGTCGAACTGCGACAGATACATTGGATAAAGGACGATATTTTGGGACAAGATCGAGTCCATCTCGCCAGCGGTACCTTTATCTTTCATGGAAGCACCTACACAACGTACAAGAAACTCGATCCGGTCCTATTCATCTATCATCGCTGCAATTTCATAGACGATTCTTTCTCCGGCGACTGCCACTTGCGATTCGAAGTTCCAATTCCAAATGAGTACGTCACGGAAGATCAGACAAAACTCAAATATTATAGTATCGGCACATTGGAATTGTCAACTCAGGCGAATAAACATGATTGCAGACCCCTTACGTATGGAAAACAGACTTGAAAATGTGTATGTTATGGAAAAGTTTTATGGTATATAAAGCGAGTAATGTATGTATAAATGTGTACGTGTAATTAATTAAAGAATGTCATATGTATAACATCTAATTGAAGTATTTTCTTTAAAATTAAACGAGCATATAGCCTAAACAATCATATTTTTGAATGGATCCATTTTAGGATGAGAAGTCGAAATTTTTACACCCTTGATAAATAGCTAACGAAAATTTTAATTTTTCGTCTATATGTATTATTTTTAATTCAAAATCATGTCATGTTTAGAATTTTTTATGAACATGTTCGATTCCACAATTTTTTTCTAAAATAATCGAAAAAGAAAATTTAACACCTCGTTAAACACAAAAATGTATGGATGTTTTGAGTGAAATATTTGCTGGATATCTCCAGTTGAACTGATTTGTTTTTACTTCAGAAAAAAATACAAAATTCGTTTGAAAAAACAAATCGATCAAAAAAATTCATTCTTTAAATTTGTAGAAATAACGTACATAAAAATTTTCAGCCACAAAATCTGTTTAATTTTTCTTCATTTGAACCGAGTAGCCACCGCCGGGCTGTGGCACCATTTGAAAGTCGTTCGTGGACAAACCAAACGGTCGGAGGCACAAATTACCCAAAGACTTCAGCTGTTCCAACATCTGTTCCTTCGTTTTCTCCACGTCGATATCCTCGCTCTTGCCTTCGTCTCCGTCATCGATATTCGACTCTTTGCTTTCGGTCGACGCGGAATTGCTTGGAGTCAAGGATTCCGGGTTTTCTCTAAAATATAACCAATAACTGACGCGCAGAAAGTGAGGGCTGCATTATAATACAACATTTATGTAAAATTGCTCATTTGTGAACAAATTCATATGAAAAAAATATAAAAATCGATATATACGCTTAATTTATTTTATTGATATGAAAATTTTCGGGGTCAGCCTAGTTTACCCCCCCCCCCAGAATTCCGAAACTTTTTTTACTTTTTTTAGACCAGTTTTCCACCCTGATTACGAATATGATATT
>SAUE01000486.1:6977-37491 GCA_009724625.1 Deladenus siricidicola
TTTTTTTGTATATTACCATATATGTAAAATAATTTGGTATATATTATATATATATATATATATATATATATATATATATATAAATTTCTTTGTAATTTTTATGTGCAAAAAAGTGGGGGGCTAGAGGTTGAATGCAGTATCCACAGGAAAATTTCTTTCGTACAGTCAACATTGGATGAGATGATCAAGGCACATACTAGAGAATTCGGCCCTATCCCACACCCTCTCACCAAATGTTCCAAACAAATGATGACTGTGAAGGAAAGATTACTTCAAAAACCGGGCATCCTCCATAACCCCAGGTCGGAATTTAAAAAAAAGAAGTTACGGGCCATTTTTTTTCGGTTTTTTTCGATTCATTCTTTTAAAAAAGCTTTCACAAAATGTGCACAAATCTTTGGTCCGTATTTAAAAAAATGTTCTCAAATTTAAATGTTCTCAAATTACACACAACGTTTATTCACTGCAGAAAGAAAAAAAATTTTTGCAAGTTCTCAAGAACTTTTGCGTGAGACTAGAGAATACACAAGCAGCCTTATTTTTATTTTCGTTTCCCTCCACTGTTTTTGAGGGAAATATTTATTCATTCCTCTACTCGAAATTTCACTGTGAAATTTTTGAAGGTCATTGAAAAAAAATGAAAAAAATGTATAAAATTCAAATTAAAAAAAAAATGAGAAAAAAAATCTTTTTTGACAAAAGTCATATATTGATAATTCAAAAATTTATGCAGTAAAAAATCAACAACAAAAACAAATCCACAAAAATAACAACAACAACAACAAATTTGACTAACGGTTTCCCCTCAATCGCTTCCCTCGGGGATGTTGACATTTTTGGTGAGCGCGTCGAAGGCGGCTGCGTCACGGTACTGCCGCCGGTCCAGCGACAACAGAAGCGGCTGCGAGTGCGCAAAGCACGTCGCCAGCGGAATCCACAGCTTCTTCGACTCGGGCGCCACCGCCGCGTCGACGACCTCGTCGGCGCGAAAGCGCAGCGCGCGCTTCCGCAAAAAGAAATTGTAGTGGACGGTGGTGAAAACCTTCAAATAATCGATTTATCTTCGTCCTTTTCAAATCTTCATGATATCCCATGTTTTGGGGATGAGCTTTCGGATTGAATTAAAAAATAATTTTACCCACTAAAACAATTTTTCAAAAAAGTTGCAATAAAAGCAGTGACGTTGCCAAGGGAGGGAAATCCCTCAAATTTTCTCAATGGGGGTATTCCTCCTCCTAAATACGCCTTAACTATTTTTTAACTTTTTTAATTTCAATCTGAGAAGTTCAAATGCCATTCATAACACGCAAAACACTGGTTTGGGTTCAAAGGGTTAAGAGGGGGGTGGTTATCAGAAAAATGAGCATGAAAACATTCAAATAATAGATTTTTTCTTCTTCGAATTTCTTTTTTTAAGTAATTTGAACTAGTAAAATGAACCAGTAGCTCGAATTTCTAAGATTAAAAAAAATCTCCAAATTACATAAAAAAAATCGAAATTTTCGCAATGAAGGGCGTGTCCTCCCCCCTTCTAAATGCGTCTCAGCTTTTTTGAATGCAATTTAAAATTTGAAAAATTCAAATACAATTCATTTGAAAAGACATTCATTTGAACTAGAATGCAAAACACTGGTCTATAACTCTCAACTAAAACACACTTTATAAGCTTTTATTCGTTTCGCGAATAATTTATTTTTATTAAAAGCGCCATAAAATGAAAGAGGACATGACTCTCTTTCTCAAGCGGTCATCAAGCGGAAACAATTTCAAAAAATTAAATTAAATCCAGAACTTCGAGTTGTATTTCAGGCAAAAAAATAAAAATAAAAAATCCTTAAAATTGTACATTTTTAAAGTCAATGATGAAAATGTACAAACAAACCTTGGTGTCCGGATTGTAGTAGACGTTGGCGACGAATCGTTTCGCTAAGAAGTGCAAAAGAAGGGGTGTGAACGTCAAAACGCCGAGCATTATGTTGGCGCCGACGATGAACACCATCGTCGACGGCTTCTCCACCGCATTCTCCCAGAGCCTCGAAGTCAGCAGGGGCATCATAATCGCGCCCATCGACGTACTACCCAGCGAACAGAACTGCAATACAAAAAGATTTTTGCAACACAAAAAGACTTCTTAAAACTTCATTCGTTAACAAACAAACAAAAACAGGAAAGGGGTTCAGTGGAGGGTCCAGTGGTTTTTGGAGACGTAGAGCGTGGAAACGGCTCTTGTCAGCAATATGCTGGCAAAGATTGTATGTATAATTTGTAAGTGAACAGTAATGATTTAAATAGCAAATATGTAATGTAATTTGTCGAAAAATACCAAATTTTCTTGAAAAAATGCAGTTTGGGGGTCCCAAACTATATAAGCTTCAAAATTTGTGTAAAAAAACAAATGTTGTGCATACCTTTGCGATTACTACTCCTTTCCTAACCACATCCGTCGTCGTCACTTCCGTCGATCCACTTCCCTTCAAGCACAGAATCGACTCTCCCAAATCCGATTCGGACAGCGAGCTGAAGGGCACAAACCTCGACGCACATCGGTGCTGCTGACGTGCGCAGCGCACCACCAGCCTGGGCGGGGCGCTTCGCGGAACAGCACTAACGCAAAATCCAAACGGCTTCAGCAACATTTCTTCCCACCCTCTCTCTCTCTCTCTCTCTGATGCGGATTTTTCGAGAAAATTTCCGCAAAAACAGGACAACAAATTTTGAATTTTATACTTGGCATTTTGCGCAAATTTCAAATTACCGCCAAATTGCAAACATTTTGGCGTTCCGTCCGCTTGGAAAAAGTATTTTTTACATCAACTTTTCTTTGTTTTTGCTTTTTTTGCCCGACAGATTTCAAGGCCGTGACCTGCCGAAGATCACTTATTTCATAAACGTCTTTTTGATTCGTCCTTTGACGACGTACTAAATATAATTTCAATAGACAAATAATTATTTTTAGTGATTATTCGCCACCGCAGCCAGTGCTTTAACGTTTTTTTTGTCAGGAACATTAAAGTCCAAATATTGCGGGTATTGGGGGAGTAATATGCGGGCGTTAATTATATTGTTGTTCTTGTTTCCTGCGCTTATTTCCGCGGTCGACCGCGGCAATTTCAAAACATGCGAACAGTCGGCCTTTTGCAAGTGGGTTTTATAGAACAATAATATTTATTGAAAAATAATCGACTTAAAGTTGAATCCATTTAACAATGAACAATGAATTTTGCCTGAATTTTTCCATGCAGGAAATTCAAAAAAATATAAATTTTTTACAAGGGAAAAATTAAGAATTTCTTTAAAAAATCTCAATTTCCCCTTCTCTGCAATCGAATAACTCAGGAAATTGAATTTTAACATTCGTTAATTTCCTCAAAATTTCACTTTTTTGTTAGAAAAACAATTTCTAAAATTCTCCAGATCTCGAATTTTAACATTATGTATCTAAGTTGTCTTCGGAAAAGTGGGTTCTTTCACATTTTTTGCGCCGTTTAATAAATTTTTCCCACTTGAGGCGCCATCGCAGCAAATCAACGGTGGGCAACTATGTCATCGAGCCGTCCAGCGTCCAATTCAACGACACGTCGATGGAGGCGATTTTGGCCGGCGGCGAGAACAAGCTGAGGCTTATCGTCACCTTGTTGGAGGACTCGCGCTTGCGCATCTTCATCGATGAGGCCGGAAAGGCCGTGCGAAAGCGCTACCATCCGGGTATTGCGCTTGACGGAGAGCCGGAGATCGCAAAGTTAGTTTTAGCAATTTCAATCTAAAACGTACACATTTTTTGAATTTTGCTTTTTTTCGTTGTGGGATCTAAACTATCTTTTTTAGGATGTCGGGCGCGTCGTTCGGTCCCGAGACGGCGTCTTTTGCGAC
The DNA here is from genome assembly GCA_009724625.1 of Deladenus siricidicola. Taxonomy (NCBI): domain Eukaryota; kingdom Metazoa; phylum Nematoda; class Chromadorea; order Rhabditida; family Sphaerulariidae; genus Deladenus; species Deladenus siricidicola. The sequence goes on from SAUE01000486.1 coordinate 10,848, forward strand.
GAAAACCGGATCACACACTTTTCTCGTCATTTACAAGCCGTTTCGCATTGACGTTTACGCAAAATCGGAGTTGTTGATTAGCATCAACTCTCGCTCACTACTCAAGGTAGGGAATTTTGGCGAGAAAAAAAGTAATACTATAAATTTGGAAAAAAAAATTGTGAATTAATTCCATAAACTCTTTAAAAATTCTTAATTTCGATGATCATGTAGCTTTGGTTTGGCAAAAAAATGGGTAACACTAGACTAGGGCCTGCGATTTTTTGCAATTTTTTGGCGGTGAATTTGACGAGAAATTGTGGGTTTTCGGCAGTGAATTTAATTGAAAATTTTAACAATAATTTTTTGTTATTAATTTTATTTATTTATTTTTTGTGTTTTTTGTGGGTTATCGAGCACTAAATTTTTTTTATCGTTTTTATGTTGTCAGAATTCAAACTACGTAAAATTAACCTAAGATTCCACATGTTACAGGACTCACCTATAGCTCAAACCTTTTTTTAGCATTCTATGGCGAAGAAAACTCGATAAAAACGACGAAATCAATTAAATTTAACACTAAATTTGAATTCTCAGTCAATTTTTTTGTCGTCTCGCGTTCTCTAACAATGCGAAAGCTGATTTTAATTGATTAGGTGGAGCACTTCCGCGAGAAGAAAAACGACGACGAGACGTACGAGGAGGGATTTTGGGAGGAGTCGTTTAAGTCCCACCACGACGCGAAACCGTTCGGTTCGAGTTCCGTCGGCTTGGACGTCTCGTTTTTGGGCTTCAAATACCTCTACGGCCTGCCCGAGCATTCCGACTCGTTTGCGCTGAAGACCACAACGTAATGTTGTTGTTTTGCGCTGAATGGCATTTATTCTGAAAATGGAAGTTTAGGAATACGGATCCCTACCGTCTCTACAATCTCGACGTTTTTGAGTACGAAATATCGAATGGCATGGCACTGTACGGTTCGGTACCGTACGTACTCGCGCACAGCAAACAGACTACGGTGGGCGCGCTTTGGCTGAACGCCGCCGAGACCTGGGTCGACGTTCACTCTTCCACCGCTGACAAGGTTTTTTTGCCTGTTTTATCGCTGCTTTTTTTATTTTTTCGCTGCAAGTTAGGCGCTGGCGTATCTAGGATTTCGAAATGGGGGAAATTAAAATGTTTTTATTAAATTTTGTGATGGGTAGCGAGAGTCCCCGATTTACTTAAAAACCGAAAAAAAAATTTTAGTAGGGGGCATGCCCTTTTGCGCGCCTTAAAAATACGCTACGGAATTTATTTTCTTTGGTAACACGGAGAATTTGTTATGGCCTTGCAGATAGCTTTTGGGCAGTGGTGTGTTTAGGATTTTTTTTATTAAGAAATTTTGTGCTTTTTAGGTAGTTTGAAGTTTAAATTTTTGATAAAAATGAAATTTGTGGACCTTGCCTCTTCCAAGTTTTTAAAAGCAATTTGTAGGGTGTTTTGGCGTCGCTGATTGATCGAATTCGTTCGTCCAACGAAGTGCCGCAAATCGATACGCATTTCATTTCGGAGTCGGGCGTCATCGATTTGTATTTGTTTCTGGGACCGAAACCGGCCGACGTTTTTCGCCAAAATGCGGCGCTTACGGGCGTCTATCCCCTGCCACCGGTAGCTTATACATATCTTTTTGTGTCGTTGTCAATCAGNCCTCCCGAAAATTTTTTCTGGCTACGGGTATGTTGTCAATGAAAAATTTCCTTTTATTGAAGTAATTGATTTTGAAAAACAAGCGAGGTTTTTTTACTTTCTTCCGTAGGTTAAGTTGAATTACCGTTTTATATAGTGCTATGGAGCTTTTTCCGCGATTTTTGCACATTTATGAAGTTTTTTCACAATTTTGGCATATTGTAAAGCTACAGCACGTCTAAAAAACGGTTTTTTGAAAAATTCTTTTTGTTTATCTAATTTGTTTTGAGTGGAAAGTTACAGACACGCAACAAGATTATGGCGTTTTAGCACTTTGTTGGTTATATTTTTATTTAAAAAAAGCCCAAAAAAGTGTTTAGATGTTCTCAATCGCCTATCATCAGTGCCGATGGAACTACAATGATGAGGAGGACGTTCTCTCCGTTCAGGACAACTTCGATAAAAACGATATTCCGTTGGACGTGATTTGGCTGGATGTGGAGTACACGGACGGCAAGCGATATTTCACGTGGGATTCCGTGAAATTTTCCACGCCGAATGAAATGATTCAGAAGTTAGAGGATAAGGTCAGTTTTTGTTGTACTTTTAAGATATTCAATTTTTTGAGTTTTTTTTTTTAATTTCAATATTTTGTAATTAATTGTTTGTAAGGTCTAGGAATTTATTGTGGAGTTCGTCCAAAAAGTATAAATTAAAATATGAATCATATTTTCATTGTTTTTAGGGCCGAAAACTTGTTGTAATTCTCGACCCGCACATCAAAAAGGACGACAACTATTTTCTCTACAAGGAGGCGAAGGACGCCGGCTACTTCGTCAAGACGGCCGATGGCGCCACCGACTACGACGGGCACTGTTGGCCGGGCTCTTCCGCCTGGCTCGACTACCTGAATCCGGAGGTGCGCGACTTTTGGGGTGGGAAGTACGCGCTCGACGACTTCCGACGCACGTACACCTGGAACGACATGAACGAGCCGTCGGTGTTCAGCGGGCCGGAGGTGACGATGCACAAGGACGCGCGCCACCACGGCGGATTGGAGCATCGCGAGGTGCACAACATCTACGGACAGCTGCAGGTATGCATTCGTATTGTTTGGATAATAATTGAATCAGTGACGTAGCCAGAATGTTTTTCTAAGTACGTCGTTTGTTCTAGAAAAATATTTGAAGAATAAATTTTACAAATATTTTTTTGAATTTTTGGCCAAATTGGCGAATGTGGGACCATGGGACCATGACAGTTTTGCATATATCCTATGTTATTCGAATGCTGATGATGCACAGATTCCAGATATCCAATCAATTTTTTTCGGAAACGCAAAACATTCATTTTCCACTCCGCAAAGGCCAGAAAACCAGAGGGGGGTCCAAGGTAGTGCGATTTTAAGAAAATACCATAAAATTTAAATTTTCTCAAAAACGCTTTAAATTCGCAAAAATCGTTTAAAATAGAAATGAAATGCATTTTGTGGCATAAAAAATGCACGATTTTTCAGCGACTTAAAAAAATAAAAATAAAATTTTTGGTATTTCTTAAAATCGCACTATCTTGGCCCTCCTGTGGTTTTCTGGTCTTTGCAGAGTGGAAAATGAATGTTTTGCGTTTCCGAAAAAAATTGACTGGATATCTGTAATCTGTGCATCATCAGCATTCGAATAACATTTGATATGTGTAAAACGGTCGTGGTCTCCACATTCGCCAATTATCCCGAATTGTTGTCTTTAGACTCGTTCCACGTACGAAGGCCACTTGAAGCGCTCCAATGGTCAGCTGCGTCCGTACATTCTTACACGCTCGTTCTTCGTCGGCTCGCAGCGCTACGCGTCTGTGTGGACCGGCGACAATTTGGCGGATTGGACGCACTTGCGCGCCACGGTGCCGATGCTCTTGTCGCTAAGCGTGGCCGGTATTCCACACGTAGGCGCTGACGTGGGCGGATTTTTCAAGAACACCGACGAACAATTGCTAGTGCGCTGGTACCAGGCGGGCGCCTTCCAGCCCTTCTTCCGCGCTCATGCCCACATCGACACCAAGCGACGTGAGCCGTACTTGTTCGGCGAGACGGTGAAGAATGCACTGCGCGGCGCCGTTGTGAGACGCTACCAGTTTCTGCCGTATTGGTAATTATTTTACCTCCAACTATAATTTCGATTTTTTTATTTATTGGTTTTTATCTATTTTTCTGTAAATATTTGCTGAAATTAATCGTTTGAAAATTTAGGCGATAATTATGATTTTGCTTTCAGGTATACGTTGTTCTACGAGCACTCGAAGACTGGCCTGCCGGTGATGCGTCCGTTGTGGGCCGAGTTCCCCGACGACGACAGCGGCTTCGACGAGGAGCGAGAGTGGCTGGTGGGCGCCGGACTCTTGGTCCGTCCCGTAATGGAACCGGATGTGACGAGCGTATCGCTCTATCTTCCGGGCGCAAAAAGCATCGCCTGGTACGAGTGGGACTCTCACCGAATGCACGTCTCGCCTGGCGCTGTGTGAGTTGATTTTTTGTACTTTCAAAAGAATTCTGATGCTTATTTTCAAGAAAAAAATTGACCAATATTCAATATTTTTTACCAATTGTAAAGTTATTTTAATCTAAAATACATATTTTTTAGCTACATTGACACTCCGCTTGAGAAGATTCCCATCTATCAGCGCGGCGGCACAATTCTTCCGCTCCGTGAGCGCGTCCGTCGCTCGTCGACCGCCATGCGAAACGACCCGCTGACGCTGTATGTGGCGTCGGAGTTGAACCGCGACTTCGCTAACGGCACAATCTACATGGACGACGGCGAGACGTTCAACTACGCACAGAAGGGCGAGTTTCTCTACTGGGGATTCACCTACAAGAAAATCAACGATGCGCTCTACACGATCACGTCGAAGAACTTGGACGTCAATGGCACGTTTGACCCCGACGTTTACGTGGAGAAGATCGTGGTACGCGGCGTGCGATACTATCCGCGAAACGTGCACTTGTACTATGATGGTTAGTTATTCGAAGACACGTTTCTTTTCATTTTTGATTATGTTTGTGGGCAGAGGCTTAGCCAGAAAAAAAATTCGGGGATAGGGGGCAAAATTTTTTCTTATTTGAAAAAGTAAAAATTGAACTTAATATTTTTCCGGGAGGGGCATGGCCCCTCGGCCCCCCCCCCTTGGCTTTGCCTATGTTTGGGATAATTTTACTGAAACCTAATGAGACATGTAAACGGAAAATTTTATGCGAGCGAAAAAAATCTTTGCTTAGCGGCAAAAAATTTTTCAATTACCTCAACGCCGACCATCTCTTCATTTTTGGAAGTTTTTGGGACCCTCTCTCATTACGATGTGAGCGAAAACATTTTTGAATTTTTTATGTGACTCAATTCTTTCAGCAATATTCTCTGAGTTTTCTGAGCAAGAAATAATTCATTTACATATACGATTCTCTTTCAGACTACAATCCGGAAGACCTCGAGTTCACGCACGACCGCGACCTACGCCTTATGGTCATTCGCAAGCCGGGCGCATACGTTTCGCGCGAGTGGCGCATCGATATCCACACCTAAACGTGCTCAGACTCGATTTGTGTGACGCTTCAATTCAATTTCTGTCGATCACTTCCTCATTTGACGTATTATTTCTGTTTAAAAGGTAGAGTTAGTACTATTTTCTGAATTCTTTTTTGTTTCATTATAGGAATATTTGTTGACTTTTGTGTGGGGGTTGAATGGATTTTTGTGTGCGTGTTACGTTACATACGCGAGGCTGGAAGATGAGAGAGGTAGATTTGTAACTTACTGCGCTATGTGATATGTCTTTCTTTCATTCTACTTTTATTTGTGTTCTGGAATGCCGATATTCTCGCAAAAGCCACAGGCGCTATTTGGCAATTTCTTAGTAGAGCAACTAAAACTTTTATTTTTGCGCAGAAAGTTTTAGGTCGGAGTCAAAGCATCATCTTCCTATTTGATATTAGTTTCTTCGCCTCGGCTCAAAAATCAATTTTTTATTTTCCCGTTTAGTTTTCGCACAGATAACTTATGGCATATTGCTCTAACTACATTAGTGGCGCGTACCTAAGGTTATGCCTAAGGAACGAAGCCAGGGGGGTAGGTGGGGCCATTCCTCCTCCCCAAAATGAAAATATGAAGTTTGCTTCCCTCGAAAAAAATTGGTCTTGGCTTATCCCCCCCCCCTTCAAAGAAATTTTGTTGGCTACGCCTCTGGGTATATTATATATCCATTTTTCTATTCGCAATATATGGTAGAAAATGGCAACTTTTAAAACTTTTTCCCTTAATAGGGGTCTCCACTGGGAGACATTCCTCTTTTCTCCGAATATGCCATACTTGTGGGAGGAATCGATGCCAAAAATTTTGTTTTTGGAGCTAACAATGTGCTGCCGACCCAAAACGTTTGAGCAGGGGCGTAGCCAAGGGGGCAGGTGGGGCCACTCCCTCCTCCCCCGACATGAAAATTCAAAGTACAATTTTTTACTTTTTCCGAGTAAAAATTTTTGATTTTGCCCCCCCCCCCGAAAAGTGTTTAAAAATTTGGTTTTGCCCCCCCCCCCGGAAAATTTTTTCTGGCTACGCTTCTGCTTTTGAGTCTCAACACATTTTACGGTTAACAACAAAAAATTAATTCATTTCGCTCGACGGTTATTTGGGATTTCTCTTGTGGATGGTTATATTTTTTTTGTTGGGCGATTACATTTTAAAAATGTTTGTCAAATTAAATTATGTTATGGATTGTGTTTATTTTGTTTTTGCTTCTGAATAAATTTTATTTATTTTTTGAATTGGATTTTAAGTGGATTTAATGCTCCAACATCAATATATTTTTCGGTTCGAAGCTTGAAAATTCATTTATCGAAAAAGCTTCACTAAACAATATCAAAGATTTATCCTTTGTGGGGAACCACTTTTTCATGTCGAAAAATTCGCTTTGGCGCCTGATGTAGGTAGGTGATATCCCGGCATGGAAATTAATATTAAAGTCATATACGCTACGAAATACACTGTATCTGAAACCTTGAACCAACCGCACCGTGAATAAAGAGCGAAAATTTAATCTTTTATGTGGAAATTTCGGTTCTTACGGGTTATCGGACCCACATAAAAATTTTAGATTTTCTGGCACGGAGAATTCGAATTTAATAGTGTTTCTTATTAGTATTGTTGTTTTTGTGCAGTTTTTGACACTTTGGAAAAAATAATTTTATAACATAATTCTAAGAACAATGAGCAAACAAAAGAACGATAAATAATTAACAATTAGACGGGCCAAAATTCGGCGATTTCTTGCAAAATGACGGTAAAAGTGGACAAATGTCAAAAGCTTCACAAAAACAACAAAACAGTAAGAAACATTAAATTCGAATTCTCCGTGCCAGAAAACTTGAAAGAACATGAGCAAAAAAAATTTTTTTGGGGGTTTCATAACTCGTAAAAATCAAAATTTTTGATCTCAAAAATCCCAATTCTTCATAGGACGAATACCTGTCGCGCCGTTATTATTTTAAAATTGTTTAGTTGATATTTTGAGTCAAAGCGCGCAATAATGTGGAGGTTGGGCGAAGAGCAGCGCGCCATTTTCGACGAATTGATTGTCGCTGGGGCGAATGCTGCTAGCACCAAAAAGTCCTTGATGAGTCGGCGAATTTGCCGCGAGAGCGGCGAGGATGGCCCAACCGTGTCGAGCCTTTTAAAGGTTTTTTCAACATTTGGCTATGTTTTGTTTTTTTATCTTTTTTTTGTTAGCTTCAACTTTATCATACTTTTTGGTGTTTATTTTTATAATTTGCACCAGTTTGTTTTTTTAAATTTATATTGCATGTGGCGTATGTATTCAGTGGCGTATTTACAAGGCTCGGGCTCTTGTAGAGCAACCACAAATTTTACATTTTGCGAATGAGGGCAAAACCAAATTTTTTTTTGTGAACTTTACTTCAAAAAATAAAGTGGAAAAGAAAAGAAAAATGCCAAAATTTCTTTTGTAAATAGAGTGGCTAACGACTGGAATACGCTAAGTGCAGATGTAGTAAATGCTCGTACCGTTGAGGCTTTCAAGAGAAGACTTAGAAAAGTTCATTAAAAAATTATATATTTTCAATAATTTCTTTATAATCACTTTTTATAATTATATTTAATTATATTGTAGCCAAAAGCATTTGTTAGTGCCCCGATCTTATGATCATTTGGGCCTTAATGTAAAATTTTTAATTTAAATAAATACATAAATTAAAAAAGTGAAGTCTACTTCACTTTTTCCATGGAAACACTGCTTTGAGTAAACTATTTCCAAAAAATTATATGAAATTCTTTTCTTTTTTCGGGCAAGACGATCAGCGCCGACGAGGTGGCGGCCATTTATCGGCTTTTGCCGGCGAGCGTCGAGTTCTACAAGTTTGTCGACTCGCTAGCGCCTGCGCCCCAAACCTCGCATTCGCTGTCGTCTTCCGGCGCGGAAGACGCGGACGCGGAGAGAGCGCGACGCGCCAAATATAAGGCCAGGCTTCAGCGTCTCCGAGAGGCTCAGGTAATTTTATTTTATTTTGTTATTCTCTGTCTTACTTTGTCTTTTTTTATTTTGTTATTCTCCTTGGAGTTTCAATTTTTTGATGATTGCAATTTTTGGAACTGAATTCGAAAATAAATTTTAAAAAATCTTGAATAATATTTTCAAATTAAAAACTTTATTAATTTATTGATTTTGAAAGAAATGCATCTTTTTTAATTTATATTGTAATTTGTATTTTTTTTATTTTGTTCTAAAGTGAGAAAAAAAATCTAAAGTGAGGTCGCTTCGCTTTCTGGAGCCCGGAGAATTTGACCAGAACACAAAAAAATGTCACAACTTTTGGTCGTTATAAAATGTTGTATATTGTAAAAATTTTAAATAAAATTATTCGTAATCGAAGGACAAATAATTTTTTAATTCCTCTTCTTTCAGGAAAGTCGAGAATACATGGAGATGACAAAGTCGATCGATACCCGCTTCTCAAATCCGCACAGCGGCGCGAATCTCATGAGAAATTTCGGACAGGTATGTCTTCTTTTTTTTTGGTGTTCCGACATTTGGGGGCGCTACACAATGGGAATTGGGAGATTTTATTGTTAAAAATTTTTATTTGACATTTTTAATATTTTCGAATTTATTTTTATTAAAAAAATTTATTAAAAATTTTTTTAAATTTTATTAAAATTTTATAAATAAAATATGAGAAGTTTCGGACGTCTTTTTGATGGGTTTGCTGTGTGAAGTGTTAGATCCGGTGTTGGGCGATGAAAAAAGATGCTTTTTCCTTTCTCTTTTTTGACGCGCCAAAAAAGTTTACTTTGCCCCCCCCCCTTTTTAGTCATTTTTTGGCTTTTTTTCGCGATGATCAATCTTCTTCGTGCGGCGGAGCGGTGAGGGAGTGTCGGACCCACACTTTCTCTTTAGTGTGATGATACTGATCACGATTGTTCATATTCACTGCGACGTGTTATTTTTGTCGTATGAGATGCGCGTCCTCCTACATTTTTCCTTTTTTTTTAAAAAGTATTTCCATTATATGTAGAAAATTGAAATTTTGTAAGAATTCTTTTCTTTGAAAAAATGAAATTTTGGCTCTATTGCGAAAAAAAATTTTACTCAAATCTCTCTCCCCCACCTAAATCCCCGCAAAATTCCTGGTGACGCCACTCGTATGATACAGAATATATATATCTAGCGATTCCAAAAAAAGCGCGGGAAAATAGAAATTTAATTTTAGCTAAGGTCAAGATTAATTTTGGAAAAACTGATATTATATACATATTCATTGTTCACATATTCACGGCTATTAACATATTTTTCCTTCTTAAAATTCGAAATTTTGTAAGAATTCTTTTCTTTGAAAAATAAATTTTTGGCGATTTCTCTATTGAGAAATTTTTTACTTAAATTCCCCTCAATTCTCACGGAAAATCTCTGGTAACGCCAATCCCTGGTAACGATACGTTCGTTGTTCTCATATTCACGGCTGTTAATATGTTTTCCTGTTTTTCGTAGGAGATGCGCTCAGTGAATCGCCAAATGATCGCGGTTGTGAACGCACTGATCACGATCGGCGGCGCGTTCGTCTTCGGCTTCTACGGCATCAACATGGCCTACCCGCACCTGCACTTGGACATGGGCACGCGCATGATTCTGGGGCTGGTTTTCGCGACGATTGTGCTCATCGCCGACTTCTACTTCCTCATCAAGAACATGGAATAGGCTCTTTGTTGCACAGGTTGTTTTCCGAAAAGACATTTCCGTGAATTTTTGGCTTTATCTCTTTTTCATATTACTGTTTTTTATTGCTTGCAAAGTCAGGATAATGTGTTTTTGCGCGAATAAATTATTATTTATTCGATTTTTATTCCTCAATTCAATTCTTTAATACGTAATATTGTTCTAAAGCTTAGGATTTTACATCTTTTTTAATTACGCTGGGATTTTATGCCTTTTTTGGTTGTGATTTACATCTTAGAATAATAGATCAAGTGAGTAAGTATAAAATTATTATTCCATTTAATTAGGCCTTTCATATCGTGCTAAAAAAATTTAAAATTTTCGAATCTTTGAGTGCTTTGAATTTCGATTAATTATAAAATATTCACGTTTTACACACTTTTTTGGATTTGATATGTTTGCGTTGAGTAAATAATAATATTTTTGCGCTTACGAAGAAAAAATTAATTTACGAAAAAAATGTTTTTTATTTATTTAATCACTTCTCTTTTTATATCCAACTATTTCTCTCAATATGTGATAAATTTGAAGCTGAAAATAAATTGCTGATGATTTTTGATGTCCTTTACACGTGGGCGACCGGCCACCACGTGTGACGTGGTTTGTTTACACGCGACTCGACGAACCGCTCACGTGGCATTCGTTGATGCAGACGGTTTGGGCGACGGGATGACGTGTGTGTTTACCCACGTTCGTCACGTGCGCTCGACCGAGGCCGGTGATGAACTGAAATGCGGATTGTGTGAGTGAAATTGATGGTGGTAGTCAGTGTTTGGAGAATTTAAAAAAAATTTCACGTGGAAAAATTTCTTTTCAGGCTGAAATTTTTCACATGAAAAGTTTCACATAACATTTTTTTCAATTTTTCCCCCAATAAATGCAAAAAAAAATATTCTTGAAGGAATGAAATTTTTTTAAGTTTTTTTTCAATGAAAAGTTCTCATTTTGCCAAACACTGGTGGTGGTGGTGCAACATATTTTCCGGAAAGCTATAATATTCATAAAAAAATACTGGCGGCCCAGTATGGAAATTACTGATTTTTGAACGAAAAATTACCCTTTTCTGGCTGAAAACGGATGAATCGTTTTTTTTGGAAATTGTTAAATCATTTTTTGTCATTATTTTCTTTTTCCACTACCTGCCACGTGGTGCATCCGTCGATTGTGTGATCCTCTAAATTTGTGGCGAAAATAGGACGCGAAAAGCGCACTTTTAGGACGCCATTGGCGAGTCGGGCCTCTTGTACTTGGATGTCCTGGAAAATTAAGCATTTTTTTTTTCAATTCCGGAGCGTTTATTGTAAAAACGAGGAAAAAACAAATGTATTGAAGCCTTATGACCTGTAATTGATCCGGCCACGATGGTCCATAGCCATTGACGTATTCGTCTGAAACCCTAACACGCCCGTTAATCACTTTTACCACCGCGGCATCCAGCCCGCTAAACTGCAAAATGATATTGAACTATTTTTAGTGAACAAGGTTGAATGAATGAAGGAACAACAAATTAATGACCGAAACAACTATTTCTGCGGTTAACACACTTTGAAGACATGTTTCACGAAAAAAGCACTCAAAAAAGTATGTACAACACGCAGAAGGTCAAGATCACAAACGACAAATAGTTGCAAAAATAAATTTTTCGTGAAAATATCAAAATAAGCAGTACACATATTGTGGTCATCGAATACATATACATAGGGTACAGTTAATGAATTACCATCGCTTCGCCGAAAGCGATTCCCGTCCAGGCGTTCACGTTTGGCGGAAAATTATAGTATTCCAGTTGGATGTGGACCCGCGAGCCCTCCACCACCCACTGAGCGACGTAGTTCGCGCCGTCGCTGAATGAACAGCCCGCCGTATGTGTGCCTTCAAAAGTTCATAATTGATGTTTGGAAACCGCTTGAATCAAATCAAAGAAATATCACTGCCTGGCCTTAGGATCATTAATACAAATTTTTATATGTATTTATATATTTTTTTAAAAATGCTTAAAATATTTTTTAATGTTTTTTTAATTTTAAAAACTCTCTAAGATTTCCTAATAGTTCAAAATTTAAAAAACTAGAAAAGATTTTGTATTTTGCGAGTACGAAATGCTCCAACTTCTTACAGTAATCAAACTACTTATTCAACATAGACATATTGATACATGAACAAGTAGTTTGATTACTGTAAGAATGTATCAATGAGGAAAATTTATGTCATAAAGAATATGAACATAACCGAAAAAGGCATAATAATAAACAATTTATATTATCTCTTAAATGTGGAGGTGTTTCGATTATTGTAGAACAGCTTTACTACTTAATACTAAGTTTTAATACAAAGTTCATAAAAAAATTTCCAATTTTTTTGGAATTGGTTATCGTGGTTACTGTGTCACGTGAAAAACGACAAGCTTAACGATATCAAAAATATTACGTTCAACACTGGCGGCTAGCAGAATGAAAAAAGTCGCGTATGTCGTTCTTTTAGAGTAGGGCCATCTCGCAGACATCTCTCACAGCGCTTTCAATTCCAAAATTGCCGACGTTTCGAGATTGGGTACGCGAATAAATTCAAAATTTTATTTTTTTGATTATCAATTCAATTCGCTCAATTCCCAATGATAATTGATTTTCAGATTTTTTGAATTTGCCGATGTTTAAAAAAGTATCTTTCCTTATTATGTTTTTTTCTACCCACATTTTCTCACCAAATTTTTGTTTTCTCCATTCTAAGTAATTGTTATTTATTTTTCTTTCTCATTCAATCTGGCCCGATTTTTGGGCAAGATCTGAACTTGATTTCGTTCGCAAACTTTCTTCTCTAATCTTGAAATTTTAATAATTTTTCATATTTTTGCAATATTTCTCTTTATTATTTTTTCTTGATTTTTTCTTTTGATTGTGTTCAATGATAGCGCAAAAAATGGAGTAGGAGAATAACCTGGCGTGGTTATTCATGGAGGCGAAACCTGAAGAAGAAAACTATTGGAAAGAAATTTTATTTACCACAAAATATTAAAGTAAAAACTTCTAAGGGTAAAAAACTATCTCCTGCCATTTTCCCAAAATACGATTTACGAAATTGAAAAAGCATAAAAACTAGTGACTAGCATAAAAATCTGATTTTTCGATGGAAAATAAGATTGGGCACGAAATAGTTGATCAAAAGAGCCTAATTTAGAATTTTCTAGCGTCGATGTCATACATGCATATGGTAAATTTACGTTTTTGTTTTACATTTCAGTGGTTGAAACTACATTTGTGCAACATTTACAAAATTTTTACGAATAAAAATAGCGGAAGTTAAAAAAGCAACAGCCGAAAGAACGCAGACAAAGTGTTTCCAAATTTTGGCTAAAGTTAAATTTCGACTTTCCCGCGCTTTTCTGGATTTCCCGAGTATCCCATCACCGAGAGCAATCGATATGTCATCGGATAACCCATTAAAAAATATGTAGATCTGTGTAATCAAAGATGCCCACAACCTAACTATCGCAGTGCTGTCTGCGATAGAAAAAAGCGCGGGAAAGTCGAAATTTAACTTTAGCCAAAATTGCAGACAAATGAGTAAATGTTCAAAACAAAATTGAAAAATCAAACAAAGCGCCAATGTTTCATATTCTGCCAATTCAATTATTCGTTTTCATTAAAATATTGATTTTTCAAAAATCGATCGTTTGGCCTTTTCGCCGAAAATCGACAGAAAATACGGTCACACTGTTCGGCCGGTGGGGGTATATAAAGCGGGTGATCACCGAAGACAGCTCAGTCTTCGGTTCGCTTTCTTCTGAACACCCTCTCGTCACTTCATTTCGATCTTCACGAATCAAAATGGCGCAGTCTGTTCCCCCAGGTGACATCACCACTCAGCCGGCCTCCAAGATCGTGTTCAACGCTCCCTACGATGACAAGCACACCTATCACATTAAGGTAACCGTTTTTTTTCAAAACTTTAATCTTCGAAAGCATAATATGCACTGATGCGGAATGGATTTTAAAATTCAGATCATTAATGCGGGTGGTCGTCGTATCGGGTGGGCCATCAAGACGACCAACGCCAGGCGTCTGGGAGTCGACCCGCCCTGCGGTGTGTTGGACCCGAAGGAGAACGTCCTGATGGCGGTGTCGTGTGACTCGTTCGATTTCGGCTCGGAGGACACGCAGAACGATCGCATCACCATTGAGTGGACCAACACTCCGGATGGTGCCGCGAAGCAGTTCCGTCGTGAGTGGTTCCAGGGTGATGGAATGGTCCGCCGCAAGAATCTGCCGATCGAATACAATCCTTGAACGAACAGCCGAAAATTATTCTTCATTTTATCTATCTGTATTTAAATAGATGTAAATAAATGTTGAATTTCATTTTCTCTGGAATTACCGTAGTTAAAAATTTGATTTTTTTTATAATTTATGGTTTAGAAACTTTGTCTCATGCAGTCCCTTTTTTCGCGAAATTTTTTCTAGTTTTTTTTTTTTTAGATTGTTTAGCATACATAATTTCGCTCATTTAGCGCGTCAAGTTTTTTTGCATATGTTGAAATAAAAATGAATTTTATTGCCAAAAACTGACGCGAGTAGGGATAATATTTCTTGCAGAGTACATTAGATTTTTGTAAAAGAAACTACAAAAGTCATGTCTATTTTTGCACAATTTTAAATTTATTTCTTTTCAAATTGAAACGAAATGTGATTGTCATTTCACGATTTTCCCGGAAACTGCACTCTAATTTCCTTAAACTTGAACGTTAAACTTGAAATTCACTTCAATGCTATTTTTCACTGAAATGGAAACTCTGCTGACTCTAGTTTAAACGACGGTATATTTAGGTTAAACTTTTTGAATCTTACAACGAAAGCTTTCACAGTATTCAAATATGTATAACATGGATAGAGAGAAAAATAAAAAACAAGCTAAAATTATAGCCTGCGAGCAGAATTTTAGCCAGTTTTTGTTTCAAAAGGGCTAATATTTTTGAAAGGCACGTGAATTTTTGATGAAAACAAAAAAGTTCACTCAAACATTACCTAGAATGACTAATTACACATCTTTGCCAATTAATACGACGATGCAAACGTGGAACCAGTAGAATCCGCAATATTTTTTAAAAACGATCATATTCACGGTGCCTTTTGGCGATGATCGTGGTTGCTAGGGAGGGCGGGGTGGAGTTCGGCTATTTTGTCTTTCATTAAACAAGTGCGCTACGTCTGTTAACAGTTTTCAACCGCACTGTCCTCACCAACTTTCCCAGTGGAAATGGGGCTATGATTTGTTTGCTGTTTTTTTGCTATTTGTAATCGCAATTGCATTGATTCCCTGATTATTTTGAGGTTGCTTTCTTACATTTTTCCGGTAACGCATACATATTTTAGTTTTATTAATGTCAGCGAAAAACGATTCAGCGAATGAGGGCGAAGTCGATTTCTTGGACAAAGACAGCGTAATTTTTTGTTTTAATTTTTTGCTTACATTTACTAGCGAATTCTTTTCAGCTTCCTATCGACGAGAATCAGCGCGTGAAAAACGGCAATTTCGATGACATGAAAATGGAGACGGACGTTTCTTCGCGTAGTTCTCAGCAAGCCGAAATGGATGACGACGAAGGTAGTTTAGTTTGATGACGAGCTTAAAAGAATTTTAGCGGATGAAAATTTCATTAAGAAATTTTTTTGTCATTTTTCCGAGGTAATTTCAATTATTTTCGGCCTGGGAATAATTGCTATTATTTTCGATTGTGACTTCGTAAAACTTCTTGTATTTCTTTGAACTACTCCGAACATTTGAGCATTTCCGATTTATTCTCGGAATCTGGTAATTTTCCGTTGAAATTATTACTTATTTATTTGCTGTTTGTTATTTTTTGTTCGTGAAGCTCAGTTATTATTGGTTAAAGTTTGTTTGGGATTTCTCGAGCAATTCGGTTCTCAAATAATCAAAAATTAGTTAATATGTGCTTAAATATGATTTTAGTTGTCTTTTTTCGAATGTTGCATTAAAATGAATTTTTTAGATTTGTACAAGCCCGAGGGCTCCGTTCAGCTCAAAATCGACCGCTTCAGCGAGTTTGCGCGGGGTGGTCCGCCGGGCGGCGAAAATCCCCAACGCCTCAGCGTCGCCGTTCACATCCGCGGCCTGCCGTGGAGGATCTTGGCGATTCCGCGCGACATGGGTCGCGCGCCGATGCACCGTCGACAGGGCGGCGGCGAGGAGTCGTCGAAGTGTCTGGGCTTTTTTCTCCAGTGCAACGGCGAGGCCACCGACACCACCTGGAACTGCACGGCATCGGCGACGCTGCGCATTCTCGCTCAAAAGGAAGGCCACGAGGACAATGCGCGCAAAATCAGCCACACTTTCTACGCCAAGGAGAACGACTGGGGCTACTCGCAGTTCACCGCTTGTGAGGTGGGTTTTTGTCTTGCTTTTGATGGATTTTTTGTATGTGAAGTTTAATGATGGGTGAAAGTGATAGAAAAAAGCGGACGTGAAAGTGATTTTTTCACGGATAGTGTGTATGTAAGAGTGGCCCAAAACATATGTATTAAAGACATTTGTTTAAAAAGTTCATTTTTACAGGGAATGAAAGTTTTGAAAAAGTTTGCGGGAAAATTACTCTTGAGCTCGATGTGCCTTTATTATACGCCAGGCAGTGGCGCGTCCCAGGAAGCGTAACTATCACCTTATGGAGAATTGAAAAATTTTAGTGTTAAAATAAAGCTCGTCGACAGCGTTCCAAAAAAAAACAGCTTTGGCTCCCAATTTTTGTAAACAGAATTTTTGGCTTTTTACCCCCAGGGAAAATTACTCCGACTGGAAATTTTACCATTTTTGCCCAGGGGAAATTTTTACCCCCAGGGAAAATTTCTGTCACTGACGCCAGGTGGAATTTTTGATTTGTTTTTGTAGGATATTGAGAGGAAAAAAAGTTGGGGAAGCTTTTAACATTTTTGTTGAATGATTTTTAATTTTTAATGATTTAATTGTTTATTTAAAGAACTTGGTCATTTTCAGCAATTGCTGGACCCCGCAAACGGCTACATTCTCAACGATACAATCATTTTGACAGCCGAAGTTTCCGCCGATGCGCCTCACGGAGTACAGTAAGTGAATTAATAATGCAATTATATTTAAAAAAAATTGAAACCAAAACATTAATTTCAGTTGGGACAGCAAGAAGCACGCGGGTCACATTGGTCTCAAGAATCAGGGAGCCACGTGCTATATGAATTCCATTTTACAGACGCTTTTCTTCACAAATAAACTTCGTAAAGTGAGTTTATTTTCACACATGATTACTTCGAGAAATTTTTTCTATTGTTTTTTGTTTATGAAAAATTTTCGTTTGGAACTGTTTGGACTAGAAAATTTCACAAATAGGAATTCCGTAAATTGTGAGAAATTGCTAAAAATTGAATTTTTTAATGTGAATTTCTTTTTCATGTGGAAAAATTTTTTTTCTATGAATTCTATATTCTGGCTATGTTAGAGCTGAAGGGTAGTTGTGCTGTTTGGTGGTAGGGGCAAAAAAGTACTTGTTTGGTTTTCCTTCTGACCAAAATTTTCACGAGAGTTTCTAACTTTTTTTCTCTTCAAAAGTAACTCAAAATGGTTTTATAGCTCATGAAAAGTATTCTGAAAATCTTAGAAAATATTCAAGAGTTTCTGTAAAATTTTAATCATGAAGGTGGGACTGAAGAGGCGCCAAAAAGATCAGCAATGTTTCTATCTGATTTCTCTAATTTTTTTAATTGGTGTTTAGGCGGTGTACATGATGCCTACCGAAGAGGACGATCCGGAGTGTTCGGTGGCGCTGGCTATGCAACGCGTCTTCTACGAACTGCAATTCTCGGACATGCCAGTCGGTACTAAGAAACTGACGAAGTCTTTCGGCTGGGACTCCGTCGACTCTTTTCTTCAGCACGACGTTCAGGAATTGTGCCGCGTTCTGCTCGACAATCTCGAGTCCAAGATGAAGTCAACAGTGGTTGGTTTTATTTATTTGAATTTTTAAAGAGTTATTAAGTCAACGTAAAAGCATTTGGGGATTTTTTTATTGTAGACATTCCTTTGTTTTTTGTTTGTTTGAAAATGCTGTAAAAATCAAAAAATATTTTGAAATTGGTTTTGTCGCGATTATTTTAACGGGTGTTTTTATCCCTTTCTTTTTGACACTTTCTTTTAGCGGTTTGTTTGTAGTTTTTGTACATGTGATTTCAATGTCTGCTTTTTAGCTTTTTTTTGAATGAATTTTCATTAATATTTTAAAATGTTTATTTTTGTTTTGAAATGTTTAAATCAATTGTTTTGTCTGTTAAATGTGCAAAAAGTATATTGTGTTGTAGGAGATCTTTTTTCCCGAAAATTTCTTAGAAATTTTTGAAAAAATGGGAAAATGAGAACAATCACAATGAGAAGGCAATTTTTTAACAAAAAATTATGGTGAAAAATTACTTGTGCTCCGTGCAGTAAATGAATCGGGATGAGATCAAACCTCATTCTAATTTGAATAATAATAAATCTATTACATTTGAATTCGGTTTTTTATATCCTTTTTGTATCTAAAATTAACTTTTTAATCTTGTTACATCCGAAATCTAAACTTTTTGAAAAATGAGCGCAGACATTTTTTGAAGCAATTTTTTTAATAAAAACTTGACAAAAAATTACTGTCACTTGCATCCAAAATGCAACCGCAGATTTAACTTCATCCGGTTTCCAATGCGTAGTTTTTGCACGGGAATCCAATATGAAAAAATGAGCGGGCGACATTTTTGCATTCTTTTCCGTCATATAAAGTGCACATAACGAATGCAATTTTTATTTGAGTAAAATTTTTGCTGAAAAATGTGGAAATTGTTTTAGGTGGCTGACACAATTCCATCTTTGTTCAAGGGTCGGATGAAGTCTTACATTAAATGCACGCAAGTGGAGTTCGAGTCATCACGCGAAGAATCTTTTTATGACGTTCAGCTGAACGTGAAAGGAAAAACGAACAGTAAGCAATTTCTAGGTAAAAATATGGTAAACAGGTAATTTTGTAATTTTGAGGAATTATGTTTTCTAAAAATTTCTCTTAAAAATACTTGTAATTTTTAATTAATTTTAAGAGAAATTAATTTTTTGTAAGATTAAAATTTTTCAAAAGTTTGGTCCATTTTCTGGATGTTGTTTGCTTTGATTTACATATTTTTATGTACATATACAATAGTTGTAAAATTGGGCAGAGTTTTTAGTTATGGACTCGTTTCGTGACTACACAAATCCGGAGATACTCGACGGCGACAACAAGTATGACGCGGGTGATCACGGCCTACAGCCTGCCGAGAAAGGCGTGAAATTTCTCTCTTTTCCGCCGGTTCTTCACTTGCAGTTGATGCGATTTCAATACGATCCGGCGTTGGATGCGAACGTGAAAATCAACGACCGGTATGTTATTCATGGTTTTCCGTTTTCTCATGATATATGTTTTGGAAAAGATAAGATCCTCTTACGTTGTGCTTTTAGCATGCATAAACATTCGATTTTGTACTCCTATTTACGTTTTTATTTTCGATTTGTGTTCGGTTTTTATTACAAAAAATTAAAATTGTTTTTATTGAATAAATTTTGATGTGGAGAGGAAGATGAATTACTACCGATCAAGGTGCAATATGGATATTTGCATTTTTTTAGCTTTGAGTTTCCGGAGGAGTTGAAGTTGAACGAGTTTGTGGACGAGCACGGTGAGCAAGATGACTACACATATCTTCTCCATGCCGTCTTGGTTCACTCGGGCGATTTTCACGGCGGGCATTATGTCGTGTTCATCAACACGAATCTTAGCGGAAAGCAAAGGGTATGGAATATTATTTTGTGCTAAAGCATAAAGTGACACATTTTTTCTTTACAAAAAATTCGTAATTGTGTTCAGTTTTTATTTGGGATATTTTTGTTATTTCTAGTGGTGCAAATTCGACGATGATGTCGTCTCACGTGCCGCCGTTCGCGACGCGGTGTACGCCAACTACGGCGGCGACGATCCGGACATGATGAGTCGTTCGTTCACCAACGCCTACATGCTGGTGTACGTGAAGAAAAGCGCGGTGGCGGACGTTTTGTCGAGTGTCTCGGAGGCCGACATTCCCGATCATTTGAAAATTCGCTTTGAGAACGAAAAGAAACGCGACATTCAGCGAAAAAAGGAGAAGGAGGAGGCTACACTTTACTGCGAAGTTGCTGTAAGATTTTGAGCGTTTGAATTATTTACAAACAAAAAATTTGGTTCTACCAGGCAGGGGTGGTTTTTTTCCATTGTTGTGGTGGATTCTCTTCTTAGGATTATTACTTTTTTGATTTTACTTTATTAAAGTGCATTGTGTTATTTATAGTAATTCATTTTGCAAATTTTCGCTCAGCGTCAATTATTCTTCAGATTGTGACAGATGACGAATTGAAAACTCACACTGGTTTTGACTTATACGACATGAAGGATTTGGAACAGAATTGTCGTAAACTGAAGGTGGAAAAGTCGATGACGATTACGCAGCTGTATTCGTTTGTCGGCAACAATTATGTTCGTTGTTTTTCTTTCCTATGTATAAGATGTTGTTGATTTTTTTGACTAAAAATTTTACAAGCAATTCAAATAGTTGTAAGCAATTTTAAGAAGCTGAAAGAGACCGATTTTCGTTTGTGGAGCTTCGCCGACTACGATAGATACAGCAATATGGTCATGAAGAGAGACCAGTACGCTCATGAAATTGCTAGGTTTGTCTTTCCAGATTTTTTTTTGTGAATTTACCTATCTTTTAAATATTTTTACTATGACGTTTTCTGTTATTATTTTAGAATCACTAAATTTTAACTCGAATTTTAGGCCGAAAAATCTTCTCAAGTATGAGCCAAACGAGAACTCGATCAGTGAACACAACGGCGGCTTTCACGCCGATTCGCTGGAGAACGATCAAACACTGTACATGGAGATGGCGAAGGTGAACAAGACGACAAATCGCGAGGAATTGCCCCCTTATGACTCTGATTGTTCGTTATTTGTTTTTTTTTTAATATTTTTTAATGAAATAATTTTGATTTTTAACATCGAAATTTGCAATATTTTTTATTATTATGAACGTATAATTTTAGCCGACTATCTTTTCTTCCTAAAGTTCTACAACCATGAAAGAAACATAACGGAGTACAAGGGAACGCTCTTCCTCCATTCGAACCGCGATGTAGCCAGCCACATACCGGAGATAAACGCGCTTTTGGAGCTTCCCGCGAATACTGCGCTCAATTTGTATATGGTAGCGATTGAAATTCTTCTGGTTTTTCTGTGCAATCGAAATTTAATTTTCAAATTTTACTTTTAATTTACTTTAATTTTTGGGAGGTTTATTTTTTTGGTGAATACTGGTATTTAGGAAGGCTTTAAAGAGCATTTATGCAAAAATTAACTTCATTTATTAAAAACTAACCTTATAAAAGGAAGGAATTTAATTATGTTGAGTAATTTGCTTCAAGCACGCTAACAAATTGTATTATTTTAGGAAGTTCGACCGGATTTCATCTTCTCGTGTCGCCCGACAATGGTCGTACGCGACGATTCGCACATCAACGACGGTGGCGTGCTGATCGCCGAGATGGCGGACTGCGTGGACGCGGAGCACGATACGAAGGCGTACTTTAAGAATCTCTTCAACAGCATTGAGGTGGAGGCGTTCGTTAACCACGAAGGTTTTGGCTCCAACGTGGACGGCGGAAGTGTTGTCAACTCGCCGGCTATTCGCGGCAAAATTGGCTTGGTTTGTTTCAGTTTTTTGAAAGTTTTGTTGGCGAATGTTTCATTGACGTTTTTATCGACTTTTTACGTAGAGAAAAATTTACTTTCAAGTGGCTTTTTGCAACATCAGAATTTTCAATACGATAATTAAAAAGATGACTTTGAACATAGTATTTCATTTCATGGACTTTTATGATTCTTTAGCATACTTTTATTGTTTAAAGGACTGGGTCGTGAAACGCGTCGCCGAATGGATTGGCCGTGAAATTGACTTTGATCCGAAACGAATTCTTATGTGGAAGGTTAGCCAACACAACGAAAAGCCGTCCCTGTACATAACCGACTCCGCGGACACTATGACGGCGCGAGATCTGTTGTCGCTTTCCTCCCAGAACGCCTACGACCCGCGTGCCGGACGCTGTTATAAACTCTTCTACTCGAAAATGCCGATTCCCGTCGCCGAAATGGAGTACCGTCGAAACATTCGCGTATTGGCGCTATACGACAAATTTCAGACGACGGTATAGATTGTTTTATCGGAGAATTGCGTTTTTGATTTTGCTTTTTTTCTTTTGAAGAAACCCGATAAGATATAAGGATTGGTTCAAATGGAACGTGTGTCAAATTTTATACTATTTTATCACCTTCGAAAATGTAATATTTATGTTTTATTGATGAAAAAAATTGGAACTGGAAAAAATAGTTGTTCATGAAATAATTTTAACTTTCTGTTGGATTTTTTATTCACAAACAATCTAATACTTTTTTTTTAGGAATTATCGTTATTCCCCGAAAAGACGGGTAATGTTCAGTCTTTGTTGGACGAGGCGGCGCGCGTTTTCAAATACTCCGAGAACGGCACGAGGCAGCTGCGATTGGTGCACGTCAGCGCGACGGCGAATTGCCTGCGAGTGTTTCAGATCTTCCAGAAGGATCAGCCGCTAAGCGATATCACTAATCGTTATGTGAATTCATTTGTGGGTTTTTGCCATTACATTTTCCCCATTTTTGTGACGTGCTTAGTATATATTTTCAATAATTTTTGTTTTTTTTATTGATAGTTGAAATTGAAGAAAACTACATGTTGTTGTGTTTGTATAGTCTGAATTTTTATTTTTTACGCACGTAACTGAAATCAACTGTCTCGTCGCGAGATTTTGGCATTTTGTTTTCTGTGGTATTTTAAAAACAATTTGAGATTTTACTTGAAAATTTGCAATTTTTCTTCACAAGGAGCAACTTGATACGCAAAAATTTCAAATTGAATTTCATTCAAAATAAAATGCGAAATGGTCTGCTCGAGACAGAGTTTTTAAACTTTTCTTAGTATGCGCGTAAAAATTAAAATCCGACTATAGAATTATTTTCTTTAAAAGTAGGCTTTCCCAATAAATGCAAATGTTTGAGTTTTTTGGAAGTTTTTTATAATATTTATTTGAATTCTTAACAGCTTTTACAAAATGTGGAATTGAACTTTTTAAAGATTCAGTTACGAGTGGAGGAGGTTCCGCACGACCAGCTGGAGCTGGCGCCCGACGAACACCTCTTGCCGGTAGCGCACTTCGACAAGGAACCGACGCGAATGTTTGGCGTTCCCTTCTTCATCAAAATCACTAACGAGGAGAAAATCTCGAACATTCGACGAAGAATAAAGGAGATGCTCGAGGTGCCTGACCGAGAGTTTGAAAAAGTTGGTGATTTGTTGGATTATTTTTTTCCATTACCTTTAAGCCCAAATAATAAGGATATCTAGGCGTTTTTCAAATTTTTTCAAGTATATTTTTTTCATTATGGTAATGTTGGAGTGGCGCTTCCAGAAATTTTTTTATAGAATTTGTAGATTCAACCAATTTTCTTTCTTTCTTAACAATTTTCAAAAAATTACGAAAAGAATCCCCCCCGGCGACGCAACTGTAGGTGTACAAAATATTTTATTTTTTGTTTGAATTATCTAAAGAAAATTTTAGTACAAATTCTGTATCGTGATGAACGCGAGGATTGTGCGCGAATTGGACAATGACGACGACAACGCCGTCGTAAATCTTGCCGAACTAGTGTATACGCATATTACTTGTGAGTTTTTTAAATTTTAATTACTCATCTTTGCTTTAAAAAAGCGCAAGGATTTAAATGGAACAATTTCGATAAATTATTTACTTCTTACAGTGATTTTTGTTATCAAAAAATTTGGAGAGGGATACGATTTTTTGGTAGGTATTGAGGGGGGTTTTCTATGGGGAGTTTTTTTGGTGTTTCGATGACAGAACTTTAATTTTTTGTAATAGAATTATATTTTTTACTGTAGAACTTTAATAATTTATTTTTTTTAGCACCACCAGCCGCACCCTACCTTGGCATCGACCATATGAACAAATCGCGGGGAATGCGCGGAGGACACGCTGCCGAAAAGCCGATTATTATCCACAATTAAATGACTCTTTTTGGGGAACAGGGAAAATGATTTTGTTTTTGGCACAAAAAGTTTTCTCATCCGTTTTTCTCAAACTGCCAATGGCGCGGAAGATTTGTTCTTCGGCTTTGTGGAGAGTAATTTGACCAAAAATTTATTGCGTGTTAGTAGCAGCAAACTGCGTTTATTTAAAAGGGCTTCCCACCCAATCATTTTCACTATTTGTTCTTGTTTTGGAAGCAGCGGCTAAATGTACTGTTTTTTTGCTTTTAGGGTCGATTTCTATTTTACTCGAAGTTTATGTTTGTTTATTGATCTGAACGGCTCTGTGTAATACACAATTTCAGAGTCATTCAATTGAGTTTGAATCTTCAAGTAGAGCGGAGATCTGCATCGATCTTTTTAGGACATTCTTTAGAAGAAATTTTCCGTGAAAGTTTCTTTCGCTCAGGATGAATTACAAAAGACACTATATCAAAATGTTTTTTTTATTTTGGAGTTTGAACGTGTCGAGGAATTTTTGAAATTTTTCCATGTTCCTATTCGCAATCAATAGGTAGAAGATGTTCTGATATTATATATTATCTTTATGTTTTTGAGCTGGAGCGCGATCCCGGCCGATTATCAATTCTGATTTTTGTTGAATAATTGTTGAAATTATTCGCCTTTATTGTTGAAAGTGACGAGATTTGGGAGCCTTTTTTTGTTGTGCGTTTGTGTTGTCTTGTTAGTGGAAGAGAATTGAATTTTATTAATTATTATATGATGACTATTATAAATTGAAGTTTAATTGAAAAAATCTGCTGCTTGTTTCGTTTATTATTTTAAATTTTTACTGTTTCTTTTAAAATTGCGAATCACAAAAAGTCGTTTGATTCGCATCGTGTAAGGTATAGAAAGTGAGTTTTAATTGAATGACGCTAAAATCTTTTCTAGGAGAACGAAAATACAATCTGAATTTATAGCTATACTACGTAATAATGTCCGGTCCTGATAATGCTAAATCATTTAAAAAATTATTAATAAAGAGCGCCACCGATGGGTTTTTGGCTAGTTCCAGTTGCTCCAATGCTGATTGTTTCATATGTATTTGTGTATGTAATAACTATTATTATTTATATCGAAAATCGCAAAACAACAAGACAATAAAGTATTGCCTCTAAACGCAAGTTTGTTCATTGAATTCGCATCCGTAAATTTTGTACGCGTAATTGCCTCTTATAATTTTTTCAAATATTCCAAGTGATTCGATAAAAAATGGAATCATGAATGTTTTAAAATTAATTTTTGGAAATCGATAGTATTCTACAATTTTTTTTGATTTTTTTCCGGAATTGGTGAAAGCGAAATGCATAAGAGGGATGGAAGAACTAAAGCCGAATAGTTCCAAATCCTTCCCTCCGCTGGATGGAGCGGATGGCGTAGACGAACTTGAAAATGCCCTCTACAATATTTCCATACATTCCGTGCCTTCCAAATTAACGCCTGAGCTGATCGCCTTTGAGGGATTCTCCATATTTTCGTGCGGTATCAACGAAATGTGTGCTGATAATGGCAATGCACTTCGTGGTGACACATCTCCACTTTTCCATGATCTCAATTTGATTTTTCTTGTTGGTGAATTTGCATTTTTGGTTGCAAGTTTTGGTTAATTAAAATAAGGAAAGTTTAGACTCCGGATATTGCTTAAACTCCTCCAGACATTGCTGGAATTTTAGAGAGGTTTCGCTATGTTGCCATCGTTGGGAGTATCGTCGCTTTCGCTACGCGAACTTCTAACAGATGGAATGCTTTTGAGTGGACAGCCCGTAATCGAGTTACCATACATTCGAATGTTCGACTACGATCGCGAATTTGGCTTTGCGGTCACGCCCGCTTTCCGCAACGACGTCCTCACCATACGCATTAGTCATGACGACGAGGAGGGCCGAAAATTTTTAAAAGTAAACTTGACACATTTTTCAAATCAAAAAACATGCACAATTCTACACTAACATAGCCCAATTCCCCTATCACAATTTACTTATTCTACAATTCCATAAACGCACTGCCATAATTTCAGTTAAATTTGTTCTTCCGCGGTGTCGAAAGTAGAAGGTCGCTGAAAATTTTCTATCCACCTCTAATCGATGATTTGTCGCTGGTTTTAGGCATGGAAAAGAAAATGGTTTGACTTTTTTGGTGGCAGGCATGTAAAAATTGAATTTTTAAAAAATTACAGGGGAATTCTGTGCGAGTGATGAGCACGCGCGACTGTTTGCGCACTACGCTTATGCAGGCGAACTTTCAGCGGCGACCTGACGCGTCGTTGATATCGCTGAGCGACGCGCCGCCTCAGTACGAGGCGTGCGCGGTTTGTCGCATTGGCGAGATACGCTGCTTTTTGTGGCCGTGCCTGCACGCGAAAGTTTGCCGCGACTGTTTGCAGCGGCAGGCGGAAAATTCGGACGAATGCGCTTTTTGTGCAACCAAGTGTGAGCGATTTTTTAGCTCACAAGCAGTGCTTTGACTTGACTCCGGCCGGAGTCAAGCTCCGGATTCAAGTAACTATTATATGACTCCGTTTTGGAGTC
>SAUE01000487.1:0-14324 GCA_009724625.1 Deladenus siricidicola
CTAAAAATCTGAAATTTTTACTGTAGATGCGCCTTGCAATTCTCTTTCATTCTTTTTTTGAATTTTGCGATTTCATGAAAAACTAATCTTTTTATAAATCAAAAACATCGAAAAACATGCTTCAAATAGGCTGCTTCGGAGATTTATATCTCAGTCAGTTTTGGTCCAAAAAATCCCAAACTTCAGAAACATAATCACAATCGCCGCGCAAATTTTTCATAATCAGTTTTGTTTGGGCGGCAGCTAAACGTCAAAGTTGCGCGTAGACGCTCATTTTGTGAAGGAACGCACCAAAAACGCATACAGTCGCAAAGGGAAATCTCATTGAACGGTATGTGGACAAAACATTAATGACGTACGGCGTATTTGTTACCATAATAACAGATGTAAACAAACAAACAAAGTTCGAAACATCAACAACATCAAAATTAAGCATAAAAAAGTTGCAGCGCAAACGAGAGAAAAAAAGAAATCAGTGCAAAAAGAAGCGAAATGAGATTTCCCTTTGTGACTTTGATGCGTTTTTGATGCGTTCCTTCACAAAATGAGCGTCTACGCGCAACTTTGACGTTTGGCTGCGCCGCCCAAACAAAACTGATTATGAAAAATTTACGCGGCGATTGTGATTATGTTTCTGAAGTTTAGGATTTTTTTTGGACCAAAGCTGACTGAGATATACACAATCTCCGAAGCAGCCTATTTGAAGCATGTTTTTCGATGTCTTTGATTTATAAAAACATTAGTTTTTGATGAAATCGGAAAATTAAAAAAATGAATGAAAGATAATTGGCGCATGAAGGCGCATCTACAGTAAAAATTTCAGATTTTTAGCTGCGTTTTCAGCTGCGCTATGGCGCGGGATTTTTTTTGAACCACTCTGTAGTAATACATAATTTGAAATATTTTAAATGTGTATATTATTGTATTATACATTGTACATGTTATTGTGCATATGCAAGATGCAAAATACAGAAATATATGAAAGTTTCATGAAATATTTAAAAGCAATAATCTGTAATTTTGGACATTTTTTACTTCAGATCAGGAAGAATCGTGATATGGCAATTCGATCAAGGCCAATCGATAAAAGGTGAGTAAAAGGTGGTCTCTTTGAGAACATTTTATATCGGGGTTTATCTAGGACGAAATTTCGGGCGTGGCCTAAGTGCCAATCGTATAGAAAAAATTAAACTACAAAAAGTAACGCCAGTGTTTCAATTTCAACGAAAGTTGAGAAAGTTGGAATGAAAATGAAAAATTTTGAATTTTGACAAAAATAAACATTTTGTATCGTTTTTTTCTACATAAAAAGCTAAAAATGTGAGATTGATTTCATTTCACTTTTCATTTTACGATTTTTTAGAAAAATTGAATTATATATCAAATTAAAAATTAAAAAAGCAAATATAAAAATTTTTCAATCTTCAATGTGAAAAGGCCTTGATACCTGATAAATTTGAAAAATATAATTATTTTTTGTAGAAGATAAATCTTTTGTTGGTCTCGAAGTAAAAAAAGCACATCGATAAATAATGATTTTGATCCAAAAACGTCTTCGAATATTGATACTTTTTTCAAAATTTTTTTCTCACTATGTCAATTTGCAATTTTGTAAATGTATACAAAAAATTACACAAATAAACAAATTCGTACATATGTAGTGCATCTTACAATGTAGAGTTTTAAAAACTTGTGTTGCAAAAATTTTGAGTTCATTATACATATATACCTTTAGATATACGTGTAAAACCTTTATACTTTTCTGTATATTACAATATTTTAACATTTAGAAAAACTTCATCATTAAGAATATTTTTATATGAATGGCTTTAACTTAATCGTCGATTGTTCTAAAAATTTACTTCTTTTATTATATACATACAGACATATTCTATAATATTTAGCGCATGTGTTAGGAGAACTGAATAATCATTTATAATAATCAAAACTTGAAATGTGTAATAGTAAAAAACATTTACAAAACAAAAGCTTTGTAAAACGTAAAATAAAATAAAATAATAATCTCTCATACTGTTTGAGGAAAAATTGCTTCACATATGCTCAAATACCTCAATTTTCATATTACGTATTCATCACTGTATTTTTTATTAATACAAAAATATATATGTAATGAAAAAATTGTAATGGACTTTCATTGATGTTCGATTCAATTTGTATGTAATGTGATTTTATTGAAACTTTCTACTCTGTTCATACATCACTTTTTTGAAAAGACGTCTAAATTAAAAAGAGAACAGTCATTACACAATTCTTGTTAGAAATTTGAAATAAAATAAATATTGGCATTAAATTCATTGGTTTTGTCATCCGGTTTAAGAAAATATAATACAAAATGACGTCAAGAAAACATTTATGTGGAAATCGTTACGTTATATAAAAATTGTAAAAAGTGTAGACATAATTAGTATGTTGAATTTGACATATCCCGATTAAAATTAATCCTAAGAATAAAATTGGTTCTATTTATTAATTAGCCGAACGTCCACTAACCTAGGTCTATCTTCCGTTTTACGCGTTGGCCAATTTCAAAGAACTAAAAAATATTTGAATAGTTCGATTATATACAGACATTCCAAGTGATTTTACAATTACAAAATATATATCATCGCCAATCAGTTCCCACACGATTTGCTGAATAGAAACTAATGAACTTATATTGGGGTTTTGTTAGAAAATGACCGAAATCACGTTCTCGTTAACAAAATATTTCAGAACATTTTTGAAATCATAATTCTCTAAAAAACTTATCTTTGTCACGGTAATAAATCACAATAACAAATTCTCTAAATGCTAGATTCAAAAGTACGTAAAAAAAATTTGAGATGTAGGCCAAAGAGGTAGTTTATCTCAGTATTATAATATAAGTCTAATAATTTTAGAGAATCATTGAATAATGAGTAAAAAGATGTGTAAACAGGTTTCTGGACTCACACGTTAAAAACTACGCATCTTTTTTATGAGCCGAAAATGGACCGTTTTTGGAATTCCCTTAAATATGAAAATCAATTTCTGCCCTCTCCAATAAACCCCAAAACAATGAAAAGATGTTTAAAAATCAAATTTTTTTCCCATGTATCCAATATTAAGCAGCCGAATTTTTTCCAATTTGCCGATTTCGAAATAAAACCTTCATTTTTCGATGGAACAAAACTGAAGAAAGAATGAAAATCAATTTGGAAATAAAAATAGGAATGATGGATCGCAAGTTAGGAGGACAAACGTCGAACTTTGCCGAAGAAAACGAATTTTTAGTTAAAAAACGCCGAGTAAAACACCTGTGGTGTTTCAATTGGGGTGTAAAATTTTTTCTTGAACTTTCTACTTTTTTCGCCTAAAACCTTCAAATTTTCGAATTTCGAAAATTTGGATTATTTTTAGATTTTTAGATAAAAAGTACTCCGTTATCTTTACAAAAAAGAAAAAAAAGTTTACCTGAAAAATCTTAATTTTTTCTAATTTAAAATAATTCTATTTTTCTTAAAGAGTTTCTAAATAAATTTGAAACTTTTTGGTAAAAATTTTTGATTTCATTTTCGTTACACCCCTTGTGTTTGTAGAAATAAATCAAGTACAATTCAACAGTTTTCAAAAGTGCACGTTTATAATCTAAAGATGGTCAAAATAGGTAAAATTGTGAAGCTAAAAATTAGAGATAAAAAAAAGGTTAAACACATTAAATATGTAAATACTTAACCGCATATTTTTTTGCAAAAATAGGCTCACTTTAAAAGCAGTTCAATTATCAATTTGTTAATTTATAAATACATTGAACATGTACATGATATATTAATTTAAATTTGAATTAATTTAAATTTGCATACATTAAGATTTGGACCGCTTGAAAAACAATAATTTTTAATCTACATCTTAAATCTGAAAAGTTGTTGCAAAATTTTAACTCAACTTCGGTTCAATACTTATTCAATAAATCTAGAGATGAGTTAGTTATTCAATACCGTATTGACCGTTTGCACATCAATTTCAGGAAGTTTTACGGTGACTACACCAACAGCCATGCTAAGGCTTTAAGAGTAGACTTAAGAGTAGACTTATCAGCCATGCTTTAAGAGTAGACTTATCTCCCATTTTGGATGCAGTCCGAATCATAGGTGGTTATTTTGGCGGTTTATCATCGGCGAACTTTACTTTAGGCAGAGATCGCGGTACAAAATAATTTACAGTCTTTTTACTGTAGATTCCTGTTGATGTTGGATTCTGCAACCTTTGACGTAACTGCTGCTGAAGCTATGACAACCATCTTTTTCTGACGGACTATTGATTTGATGCCAATTGAACATTTTGAATAATCGCAACAAGATCGATCGCACTGCTTATTCTTTACATAAATAATTATCATTTCAAAAGTGCACGTTTATAAATTACATTTGGCAACCAATAAAGGGTATTGTTTGTAAAAATTTACATTGATATCTCTTTTCGCAACTTGCTTTTGATGGTAATTGGAAGAGCACTGAACACAGTTTTCAGATTGGCGTTTGAAGCGACTTGTAAGATAATTACCAAACAAACTGCACCTTTGGCAAGATGGAGTGTTTGACTAAATTTTCATTATTATAAAACAAAATTAATGAAAATGAAAATTATAAAAGTTGCAACTTACTTGCTGGTCCCGTTTTATACGTTTCTTCAAACACGGGATACAACCCTAAAAAACATTTTTAATTTAATAACTTTTTTACTATTAACATGCGAAAGTAAACCAGCCGCTTTTGGCGAACGTGAATGTGTTCCTCGAAGTCGTCGTGCTCTTCCGAAAGCTGAACTTCTCTCCTCCTTCTTCCCAAACATGGGATACAACCCTAAAACTTGAATATGTACAACCCTAAAACGTTACGTATGTATTTTTAATTATGCTCGTCTCGGTAACAAATATTCTTCGCATCCACAATAAGAATACCCAAAGACTTTTGCATACATGTACGTGAAGCTTTATATTTTTATATTTTTATTTATTTTTTGTAAGTAATCTGTACATTATTTTATATCTATAGAAAAATAAGTAGAAAATTTAATAAACATTAGGTACACAAAATTTCTTCATTTGTTGTACACATAAAAATGAGAGAAAATACTTACGAAACGTTTAGTGCGTAGAGCTCTATGAGCAGCACTTCGACAAAATCCGCAAGGCTAAACTTCAAAAAAAGTAACCATTCGCAATTTTTCATTAAATGGTTTGTTTACCCTTGCAGGCTGGCAGCAAATCGGTTGAACAGGGCAGCATGGGATTTGAATTCGAGGACAGCACGGTATTTGGGCTAAGTATATGTAATGTATAAAATATGGCTCACACAAAAACCGTAAGACTCACGTGCGCAGCAAACCGGTAGTCGAATACAGCAAGGAGGAGCTGGTGAACAGCAGTTTGATCCACCGTAGCAACCACCATTGCATCCACCACTGCCACCGTTACATCTTCCACTGCTACCATATCCTACGCCACAGCCACTACCGACATTGGAATAAGGTGCAAATATTTGTGGACTGCTTTGATACTAAAAGCAGAAATTGCTTTAACTATATGGTTAACAAGATGAAGTAAACCAACCGGAGTGATATTTGAACTGTTCTTACAACATGAACAACACGGCTTCCTAAACAAATCTTAATATATCCACAAATAAATTTTAATAATGAATTCACGCAATACATGTCATCAATAAATGTTAATTATGTAACATATCAATAGTACTAGAAATATGTAAATTAACAAATAAATATTATTAAGTTCATGTAAACGGTATACGTTTGCCTCAAAATTACAAAATTATATGTACTTGTTTTCGGAAAAGGTGGAGCTTTTTTCCACAAATGTGTCCACTTCAGCGTTCATTGATTTTGAGCGCGGTGCTGAACTTCCTGTGGATTTCAGTGGGTCCGCGTTTAAATTATTCGCATTAGCGTTCTTTATTAAATTTAACCGTGAGTTATCAATATCAATATCAACAATTCTCGATTTTATGCCTTCGATTACCGCAGAATGATTATATTTGTTGTGTAACCCATTATCAGATTTATTATCAGAAGTGGTATATGTATTATGATTATTAGAATAGCCCGTTGTATCGGAGATGGGGCTATTGGCATTTGCCACGTTTAATCCAAAACCGGGCGGATCTAAATTTGACAAATAATTTTTGAAACAGTTTCTATGCATATTAAAATTCTCAGAGTTCTTGATAGAATGCGCAAAATGTTTTATATCCAATCTTGAACATAACTTTTTGGCCATAAGTTTTTAAAAATGAATTGTTTTCATTGGTTTATTTTTCCACCATATTCACTCATAAACTACGTATTTTAGCAATTTTACTACTTTTCAGGAATATAAAAAATTATGAATATAAAAAATTATTACTTTCAAAATAATTTTCATGTTGTAAAAGTACATACAACACAACTACGATTAATAGTGCATACGCACCATGCTTTTAGAAGAAAAACAATTTAAACCTGTTATAAAATTTTGATATTGCTCGGCATCTCCATATTTGGGAAAATGTTGGTGTAATCGTCCGGCAGCTGGTTTATCACCGTGGAAATGTGGAAACGCTTTATTTTTCTTCCAGAATTTATAAGATTCATTTTCGTATTCGTTCGGATAATGATAAACTGGTTTAACGAAATCCGGCTCATTTGTATAATCGTCCGACTTCTCACCATTTGAATATTTATGAAGGAAAATAAGTCGAGTTTGAAGTATAAAAAGGAATGAGAATGGCCAGAATTTATGCAATGTATTCATTTTAATAGAGAAAAGGGAATATGCATATGCAGAACTTTAATTTAACGCTCACACCCAGAGCAAAAATTGTAATAGAAAATTCTTATTGCATAACTTCCACAAAAACATTCGAATGATTTTTTTAAAGTTATAATAGTTTTACAGTGTTATTTTTTGTTTTATATTAGCTTATCAAAGGAAATGCTAATTTTTTCAACAACAACCATGAATATATATCAGAGCTGCAAGAATGGGATTAAGGAAATTGCGTAGAGAACGAACGGAAAGATGAAAAAGGCAGCGCCGGTAAAGAAAGAAGCGAAAAGCTATTTCTGAACGAGTTATTTGCGATCACCACACAAAAAATCCCGCGGGAAAAATATTGTCGGTAATATTCCAAATAACTGCAAAAGATCCATTTAGCGCACGCATTAGTTAACCATTATGGATTAACGTGTGTTAATGATTTGTCAAGTTGTTTATACAAAATAAATTTTATCTTAAAAACTAGGGGCCAAACAAGGGGCCAAAATTTCATCCCCGCTTTTCTTTTCCTAGTAACTTTTTTATTTCCCTACCGATCTGCAAAATTCTTTTTTGGTCGATTCTGAAGATTTGTTTGGTACAAAACATAACATTTAAAAGTTCATAGTGGTGTCTAATAGAAAAATTTGCAAATCATTTTTTGTTCTTTTTTTGGAAATACATTGAAAAATATATATAAAATATAGAAATAGCAATAAAAGAATTTTGCAAATTTTTTACAAAATTTTCGATTTTCGATAAAATTCTTCTTTCGATTTTCTTCTTCCGATTTTCGAAAATCAAAATTTCGATTTTCGAAATCACGAGGGCGTCCCAGTGTTTCCAAATTTTGGCTACTTGACTTTCCCGCGCTTTTCTGGATTGACCGAGTATTCCATCAATGAGGGCAATCGATATATCAGCGGATAGCCCATTAAAAATTATGTTGATCTGTGTAATCAAAAATGCTCAAAACCCAAATATATGAGTGCTGTCTGCGATAGAAAAAAGCGCGGGAAAGTCGAAATTTAACTTTAGCCAAAATTTGGAAACACCCTCGGAGGGCCTTTCGATTTTCGAAATTTCAAATTTACTTTTGTTACACACCTGGTGTCTATAAATTAACTTTTATTGAATAATCGGACTTTGATTTTGCACCATTTTTCATTAAATTTTGTCTCATTTTTGTGATTTTCTAAATGTCCTTTTCATCCTTTTTAAGTGCGTTTTTTGCCTTTCGATGCAAAAATACTCGTGCCAAGGTCAGTTTTTAGCGCTCATTCCAAATTTCTTAATAGATATTTCGAAGTATTAGTATGTGTCTTCCAGAGTAGATGTCTACAAGATCCATAAAATGTTTCAATGTCCGAATATATTTCATCTATTGCTGTCGTTACTCAAACACATCCCCAAAGAGTTGCGAATCAAACAAAAAAGTATTTTGCAAATCGGTTGCGAAATAAAAAGTTATAATTAGGCCACCCTCCCTGTATATCAAGAAATTAGGCCACCCTGTATATCAAGGCCGAATATTTGTCAATAAAATTTTCACATTAACCAACTATCAAACAATAAATCATAATCGCAACAAATTAATGTTTTACAATAATTGACAGGATTGATTTTTTTAATAAACTTGGATCTTTTATTTCTATTGTAAAATTTGCCGAGCGTAAATTATTTAGAAACATTATAATCTGAAAAGTAAAGAGTATCTTCAAGTTATTGTTTTAAATTATTTAATAAAAATTAATTTTATAAATACAATTGTTATTGCAATTTTCGGAAATTGAATTAATTTTTGTAAAGTAAACAAACCGTTGAATTTTAAAAGGAGTTTTTCAAATAGACATTAAAATATGACCAATATTGAAAAAATAGATATCAAAGAAAATAATTTCAGTAATGTCTTTCTTTATAAATGAGTATCATTATGTTATATGCTTTTTGATTTCTATTTTTTTTTTAATTTGCGGTGCAGGTCAACAATTTTTTTACATCTTGCTGTTAATAAATAAATTAAAAAAACCGAGGAATGGCTCCACATATTATAACGAAGTCATGCATGTCCGCTTCGGCTGAATTTAATAATTTCTGTGAAGCTCTACTGAACTTTGTGCGGACAGCATGTTTTTTCTTACTGGCATTTCTACAAGCACTTTATAGAACGGTTACGCCGACAAATTGGCAGAAAAAGAAAGAACTGAAAGGAAAGGTAATTTTTAATGAAACTATATTTGACGTATCTATCATTGAAAACCCTCAACAGAAACAAAAATGAAATCTACACTTTATTGTTCAATATAATGCGACCCGACTCATAGATACGGTAGATTATCATAGCTACGGTAGATCACAACTTGTATAAGTGGTGCAGATTACAGCGTTGTTGGATAAATTATATGTTATTTATAGGTTGTACTAATCACAGGCGCAGGAGGTGGAATCGGTAGTGAATTGGCGAAACAACTAGCCACATTAGGCGCCCAGTTGGTGCTTTGGGACAACAACGAACAGTTCGTAAAGGCAACTGCAAATGCTTGCAAGGACCTGGGCGCTGAAGTATAACAACACTACCAAAATTTGACCAAACCTATAAATTAAAATTGAATTTTTTAGGTAATCAGCGACGTAATTGACATCACAGACAGAGAAGCCGTCTACGACCTTGCCAGAAAGATACAAACAAAAGTCGGTGTTGTAGATATTCTCGTAAATAATGCTGCCATTCTTAATCCGAATAACTTTTTTGATTTGAAAGACGATAAGATAGATAGGCTCATGGACGTAAATGTGAAAGCTCTGTTTTGGGTTTGTATTTATTCACATTTACGCACACATTTTGTTTACGGTATCTTTAGGTGACCAAAGCATTTTTACCGGAAATGATTAAACGTGGTGCTGGACATTTGGTTTGTACATCTTCAGTATCCAGCATAATCGGATGTCCCGGTATGATATTTGAATTTAAAAAATTATTTAGCGTCATAAAACAATGCAGGACTTGTGGATTATTCCGCTTCAAAACACGCTGCAAACGGATTCATGGATGCACTTCACCATGAACTTCTACATGAGGGACATACGGAAATCAAATTTACCACGATTTGCCCCATGTTTGTGAATACGTCGATGATCGATGAATTTCAGTAAGTATATAAAATATTAAGAGGTGTCTAACCCACATTAGAGTGGACCGTGCTCGAAACCGAGCAGGGAGGCCGGTGTAAGAAAATACCAAACTGAAATATAAGAAATTCTTGTCAAAACATGGTCTAACACTTTTGAAAAATTAGTCGATTTTTGAAAATCTTACTCTTTTTGACCTACAAAAACAAATGCTTAAAAATCTATTTTTTACTATTTTCATCTGGGCCTATACCAGGGGGTGATGCGACATTTCGGGATCGGACATTTCGGGACGACATTTCGAGACGGACATTTCGAGATTGGACGTTTCGGGACGACATTTCGGGATTATACATTTCATTTTTTTTCCAAAATTTTTTCGGGTTGCATACTTTTTTCTAGTTCTATTTGATGTGCTTATTCCGAATCTGAAAGAATTTTTCACCGGACTTTACTCGCCGGCCAGTTATAATAGAACCAATCAAAGTTCTAAAAAACCACAGGGGAGACCAAGATATAATTTCAATTTTTTTGTTTTAAATCGCTTCAAAACGAATGGAAACAATGCGCGACATCCTAAAAAAAAGTCACATAAGAAATTTCAGAAAAAAAATGGACTCGGCCTGCTCAAGGCTCCGCCTTGCTACTTGTTGGTGGTGAGGGCTTAAGGCTATGGTTTGGAAATAAAAAGTTTGCTTTTTTGGAAATTCCCTTTTTCCCCTATAAATTACCCTTTTGATGTTGTTAGTTGGTGACATTCGCCGATTTTACGAAAATTTGAATAATAAATTTGAAAAAGATGAAAAAAAGTTTACAAAAAATTGGAAAAAAATGTATAATCCCGAAATGTCGTCCCGAAATGTCCAATCCCGAAATGTGTCCTGAAATGTCCGATCCCGAAATGGCAATCCCGAAATGTCCCAACACCACCAGGGGTGGGCCGCAAATAAATTTCATTTGCGAAAACCGCAAATCGCAAATAAATTTATATTTTCGCAAATTTCAAATTTTTGCCCAAAAAAGCCGCAAAACCGCAAATTTTTTATAAAAAATTTTTATTGGAAAATTCGTTTACTGATATCTCCGCAATAGGATCAATAATAATGTTATACCAAAGTCTACATCGCGGATTTGAAAAAATAGCTGGTTCCCATTTTTCAAGATTTGCGAAAAATAGCCGATTTTTCGCAAATTGCAAATTTTTGCTCAAAAAACCCGCAAAACCGCAAATTTTACCACTCCTGGCCCATACCTGGAAAAAAGTGAGCCGGAATCACTTTTACAAAAAAAAAGTTATTAATTTTTTTGTAGTTGTTGATTTTGCATCATACATATTGATAATCATACATATCGAGTGAATTTTTTTATTGATAAAGTAATTTTTTCAGCATTTTTGATGCCAGATTGCCCGTTTTGAAGCCGGATCATGTGGCTAAAAAAATAATCGAAGCCATACAACACGAACGACAATTCGTCGCCATTCCCAACAATGTATATTGGCTAATAGCTCTAAAAGGGTAACTAGTTTTATTTTCATTCTCAGTGTGTGTGCAATTAACAAATTTGTCCTTATTTCAGAATTGCTCCCATTAATATATTCCAATATTTCGTCCTACGAAGACGTTTTCAGTATGGATAAAAATCGACGTTGTTTTACATTAATTTTTTAATAAATAATAAAATAAGTCAAATTGGATAAAAGGTAGTACATATCAAGAGAAAAACAAAGCCATTTCGAAATAAAAAGAAAAATACTATCTTATGATATGGCAATTCACTCTAAACAAATTTTGTAAAATTAGATTTCAAAATATTACGGTGAAGAAATTTTCAACTTGACAAAATTTGTATTGAATTTAAAAAAAGTTGGCAACCAATTAGATCAGCAAGAAAAAAACATTTTTGGCAATTTGCATTAAAAAAACAACAAAATATCATAACAGAAGACCCACATTTACGCAGATACATTCACACGACACAGAGATACAGATTCATTTTTCCGGTGCACATGAACACAGAGCAATCATCGAACAGGTCTTATATTCCTTGATTTCCATCAGGCATGCTAAAAATGCTATTTTATCGCACAAATTCAAAACATATAAAAGAACATAAAGGCAGTATGAAAGCCACAAGCATGTTAAGGCGAGAAGAGAATTCAAAAATAAAACAAATTCATTGCAGAATATCAAAACGTATATGTATTGCCAAAAATTAATCAGATGTTTTAAAAAAATCAAGAATGTGAAAAGACTCGCCATGAGCAAAGAACATAATATTAGTGGCGATTGAAAAGGCCCAATGTACCCTTCTTCTTTCCTCTCTCAGAGTTAAGACTGGAGCCGGAATCCGTCAAAGTGCTGTTATTCACCTTGCTCTGTCGAAGGTCAATGTTGTCCTCGGCCATTTTGTTCAATAGCGCCCTCTTCTCTTGTACAGTTTGCTCATTTTCTTTTTCTATCGCTTCCAGCTGAAGAAAAATTAAAGTATGCAAATAACTTAGACCGATAGACACACACAAAATGTATTGATATACGTCCGATCACACCCATGAATTTTTTGTGCCATCCACTTTTATGTTATAAGAATATAAATGTTCGATCAATTTAGGGGTGATCGAACATATTTATCTATCAACAAAAAAACCGCTTACTCGCTGTGCTCTTTCCAAAAGACTTTGCTCACGAGCGGCCACTTTCTCCATAAAAATTCTTTCTTTGGCCTCTCTCATCGCGATGGCATTTGCTTCGTTAGCTTTACGTTCCTGTTCAAGTTGCGTGAAGGGATCACTAAAATGTTCTAATAATTTTGCGTTGTTGATCCCAATCTTGCGAATAATTATCCTACTGATTTTAACGATGAACACATTTTGAAAAA
Source organism: Deladenus siricidicola (assembly GCA_009724625.1). Lineage (NCBI taxonomy): Eukaryota > Metazoa > Nematoda > Chromadorea > Rhabditida > Sphaerulariidae > Deladenus > Deladenus siricidicola. The sequence continues at coordinate 12,797 of SAUE01000487.1, forward strand.
TAAGAAAAACGAAAAATATAATAAATTTTTCTATATTTTATCTTACGATCAACCAAAAATAAATGTCAAAAAAATTATTATCCAGCTAATATTGTTTTGCTTACTTATCCTGCGAGTTCTTAGAATTGGTGCACATCTGACGAACGCGGAAATTCTCGTAGTGCACATTTTTGGTCACTTCGATCAGGTCGATTAGATTATTGCGAATAATCATGTCGCGGAGAGCGACAAAGTCGTTGTGCGCCATATTCTCCACCTCGACGACGCCCCACGGGTATTCACGAACGCGCACCTGACGGCGTCTGTCTATTTCTTTCAGCTGATTCGATCCCACCACGGCGAACGGTATGCGCGAACGAAAATCGGAGCTGGCGACGCTATTGCCGAAGTGCGACTTCTTGTCGGCCGCTCCATCGTCTTCGGGCGTGGGAAACTCGTAGAGCTTGATTTTATGCTTTGCTAAGTCCTCCAAAATCTAAATTTCTTTTTTAGATTTAAAAAAAAAAAAAATTCTCCAAAATCTAAAAAAAAAAAAAAATTGAAAGCAAATAATAATTTTAACTTTGATAAAAATTTACATTTTTCTTAAATTTCGCCAATTCGTCGGTGGTCAAAGTGTCAGCTTTCGCAATAACAGGCACGATGTTTACACGATCTTGAAGAGCGCTCATAAATTCCACATCCAATGCTTTCAATCTAAAATAATTCCATTTTTTGAAACATCCTTCTATTTAAATTATTTTTATACTTTTCCTATGTGCAAAGATATTTTCTTTGAAAAAATCACTCAATTCAAAAAAAGTTTGCCTTACCGATGTCCAGTTGGCGCAATAAAATACAGACACAAGTGAACTCGATTGTCCTTGATCGTCGACGGTCGATCGACTTTCGTCTCTTCGGTCAAATATTCCGTAAATTTATTGTCTATGAACTTCACCACAGGTTCCCAGCTAAATAGGAAAAAATATATTTCGTATAGAAATATGAAATTTATTTCTTTTAAATAAATTACCATTTCGAATTGTTCACCAAATCTCCAAATCCTGGTGTGTCAACAAACGTAATTGTGAGGCGAACGTCATTTTCCACCAATTTCACGGTTTTGCTTTCAATTTTCACCGTTGTGGGAATGTCAGTTGGGAAGTTGTTTACATCATGCACTTCGGCGAGGAAAAGCGAATTGAGGAATGTAGATTTCCCGAGACCGGATTGTCCTAAATAATTAAGGTAGAAAAATAAAATATTGCTGGCAATGAATTTTTCTGGGTACTTTTATAGCTTGTGAAGCCCTTAAAATGAGATTTAAGTTTTTGGGTCATTCATTCTCAGTTCGCCAAATTTCCAATCAGTTGGCACAAAAACTGTATATTTACATGGGTTGACGGGCAAACGATAAATTCACCGCAGAGATTTTTCATGGTCTTGCGGAATCGTATTTTGCACTTCCACAAACTATATACAGGGTGACCAGAAAAAACCCGGACAAAATATAATTCATCCTAACACGAAAGTATTGTACCGTAATAAA
>SAUE01000487.1:15531-33707 GCA_009724625.1 Deladenus siricidicola
AACTTTTAGTAACGTCATGGAAAAAATAAATAAAAGAAAGTTAGAGACCCAAGTGAAAATTTTGGTCAGGGGGGGGATTCCGACAAGCTTCCTTTTCCGATTAAAATAATTTCAAAAACACAAACCTACAACCATAATCGTAAACTCGAATCCGTTCTTGATGCAGCGGCGAAATACTTGATTCGGAAAATTGGAGAATCCGACGTACTCAACGCCCTGCGCCGAATGTTGGCTAGACTTACGCGAAAGTTCAGTTTTTACGGACATAATCGGTGGAAATCTGAAATTTAAACTATTAAAAATCCTGTTATTTACCAATTCACGTACAATGCTAATGCTAAAATTATCGAAGAAAATGAATTTATGGCGCAAAAATTCTTCTCCGATCAAACAACAGCAAAATGAATCACACAGAAAACATTTACAACATGCTATCACAATTTGGCAGACCACATTTTCACACACTGTTTCACGCGTAAAAACGCTTCGTTTGAATTTGGGCTGAAATTGTCCTGGCGTTTTGATTTGTTTAGGCGGTATTTTGAATCGCATTATGCTATTTGAGTGCAAATCAAAACTGAAAATCGTTATTTACCGACTTTCTACAGAGTGCTGCGAGAAAATTGGTTTGCCGAAAATTTGATTGTTCACTTCACATTTGGTAATTCGCCGGCAAAGTTATGGTGAGTTTTGCGGTTTCTCTTATTTGACTTTAAATTAAAAAAATTAAACCAGTTTTGGGATTGACTATTTATATGTCACAAGCAGTTGCAAGCAGTATTAACAGCGTGTGAAGTAATAACTGTCATGGAGTTATACAACAATTTAGTTTTCAATATTATTATTATAATGGAAATCGATTTTGATATTTAGCCACAAAACGAGCATATCGAGCTTCATCGCAAGCGTCATGGACGCAGATTGGATTATGAGGAGCGAACGTAAGTAAATTTGTTTTTTACGTAATCGTTTCCATTTTTGGACGAAATTGTCTGAATAATTCGCTGAAAATGGATGTTATCAGAATTTTCATTTTTTGTGCGTGGAAATATATTAACTAGTTGGAGGGAAAATTGTAGCATTTTCAAAATCAATTCAAAGTCATATTGGCCAAGAAAACCGAACAATCGATGCTTGTGGATTATCGGACCTAAAAAAGGATTTTTTGATAACATTAGTAAAAATAGTAAAATTGGAATTCCTCGTGCCAGAAAACCCAAAAAAGGATTAAAAATTTTGGAGTTTTACGGGAATATGGTTACTAAATTTTTTAGGTTTATTTCGCCCGATTATGGCATGAATGTTATTATGAAGCATATTACAAAAAATTTCAAAGCGCGGAAAGGTGTTTTTAAAAAGCTAATGTGAGAAAAGAAAGTGAAAATCAAGATTTTATATAAATTTCTAACGGTACAATATCGGGTACAATATTTCTCCAATCGACTGCCGTGCATTTATTGATCTCTAGCTCATTACAAATAAGAGATAGAGATGTATTTTGAGTCCAAAAGTTGACGAAGGATAAAATTTGGAAAATGCTTAACTTTGATCTGGCAAAGAAGGTACCTGCGCGGAATTCCGCAGTATTCCCGCACCTTTTTGCTTATTGCTTATTGCTTTGTCATTTCGTCATTCGTCATTCAATGTCATTTCGCATATGGGCGCCAATTTGAAAAATAAATTCGATATTGATTTATTCTACTCATTTTATAAAAAAATACAAGTTTATTATTATTAAAAATTGCATAGAGGATCATAAACTCGCTAGCGCGCCCTAATTTTTTTTGCTAAGTACTTTTTATAGTGTCCAACAACTTTTAAAACCAATCCGAGCATGAAACAGTTAGTAACCATATTCCCGACTTTAGCCAAAATTTTTTGAGTCAAATAACCTCTAGCAGTTTCCCCCAAAAATGACATTCCCAAAATTTTCGAAATTTTGTACTAAAAATAAGATTTATTTCGTTTAATACTTGTCGAAGTTTGATTTACTTTAAACATAAAAATTCCGATTAGTTTTTTAAAAAGTGTTTCTTTTTATTTTTTATTTATTTTTAAGGAAATATTTTTTTAGAAATTTAATTTTTGCTTTGTTTATAATTGCTTTTACCATTATTGCTTAGGCGGAAGAAGTTGGCGCGTTCGGTCCACGAGCGCGCCAAGATCGCCAAAACGCTTCGCGGTGGTAAGGCGAAGCTCTACCACAAGAAGCGTTATTCGGAGAAGGTCCAAATGCGTAAGCTAATGAAGGAACATCAGGAGAAACAGCAAAAGAGCACAGTGGAAGAGCCCGAGGGTGGGGCGGTGCCCGCCTATTTGTTGGACCGACAGAAGCAGAGTATCGGCAACGTCTTGTCGAGCACGATTAAGCAGAAAAGAAAGGAGAAAGTGGTAAGTGTTGAGCTATTTTATACAAACGAACGAACCCTTTTCATCGTATTTTTCAGTATTTTTTGCTGTTATTAATCACTTTGCATAACTACCATTCAGTTGAATGTGTTCTGATGATTCGTAAAATGTGTTTAAAATTGAATTTTAAAAATCAAAAAAGTCGAAAATATTAATTGAAATATTCTTATCTTTAAAGGTAATTTAAGCAAAAAATGGAGAACTTTAAAAGATACATTTTTTGAAATTAAAAAATTATTTTAGTAGCAAAACAAACCGATTTTTTGAGAATTTGAATATTATTATTGAAACTGAATTTCTGAGAAAATGGATTTGAGGCCTTTTTGCTAAAAAAAGCCATGACTTAGGGAAAGTACCAAGTTCCATTGCCCAAAGTTCGTGCCGTCAGCGATGCGGAGGCGTTCAAGGTTGTGCATACGGGTAAAACTCGACGTAAGAGCTGGAAGCGAATGGTCACAAAAGCCACCTACGTCGGCGAGAATTTCACGCGTAAACCGGCAAAGTTCGAGAGATTTATTCGGCCGATGGGACTTCGATACAAAAAGGTGGAATTTTTTGTGCATTTGTTAGGTTGGAGGAGTTTTGAGATTATGAAGAAAAAATTAGACGTTTTAATTAAAAAATTGCTCTTAAATAAAGTAAGTTGAGGAATTGTCTTTATATATCAGCATACGTAAATGTTCTCTTGAAAAATTTTAATTTTTTAAAATTTATTATGGCAAATTAACCACGAAGAAATCGAATAATAATTTTATTATTATATATTTTCTATATTTGGAATGCAAATGTTATTATTCGAGATCTTCGCAGTTAATTTGTTGTAAATATACTTTTAGCTAAAATCGAAATTTCCAATCGACCAACCCAAATAGTATGGGGAAAACACATTTAAAATACTTATTTAGGCGCACGTTACCCATCCAGAACTTCAGACCACGTTCTGCTTGCCGATTGTTGGCGTAAAGAAAAATCCCTCCTCACCAATGTACACCTCGCTGGGCGTTATCACGAAAGGCACCATCATCGAGGTCAACATCAGCGAGCTGGGAATGGTGACGCAGGGCGGAAAGGTGGTGTGGGCGAAGTACGCGCAGGTGACGAATAACCCGGAGAATGACGGTTGTATTAACTCCGTTTTGTTGATTTGATTTTCTTGTTGTTTTGTTAACAAATGACTTTATATAAAAACGTTTATCAAAATAGCAATCGGTTCATATACAAACTGACTAAAATCTGATCCATGAAGCAGTGCTGTAACTTGAATCCACGGATGAGGTACCAGATCCACAGATGGATGCAGTTTGTATTCATTTTGCAAAAATATATTCAAATTAAATCCAATTTGAAACTATCTTGTGTTTGCTCTACTTCACTCGAATACTTTTTGAATCCCCAAATATCTCAAAAATGGATCCAAATTACAGAGCACTGGATCCAAGTTTAAAAATTGATTTGAAGGGATTTTTGAATATTTTCAATGGAGATTGGCTCTCTATTGTTCACCAAAACTAGCATTTTTATTGTTGAATTCGATTGAGCACTTTAAGTCGTTAGAAGTATCGGCAATAGTTGTAATGCGCTTCGTTTTCATTCGCCGATTTTGGAACCTAAATTTTTCGCAGTTTTTTTTGGATAATTTTGCATTTGAAGAATTGTGTGGTATTTTGTATTTTGATAGCGAAATTAACAATGAAATATTACCATATTTTGATCTGAGTTTCGCTCAGCGCCAGCTCCTGCGCCAGTTGATAGCGTTTCGGTCGGGAGAGGTATTTGGATTCGACGAATTGTTTCTCAAGCTCCACAAGCTGCTCGCTGGTGAAGGTGGTTCTCGGCCGTCGCATTCGTCCCCAGTTCTGCCAATTCCATACTAAAATTGTCTTTATGAAACAATTTTCTCCTCGGGGTTTAAATTTACAAGATCAAAATCTTAAAGGTGACAAAAATACATATAAAATTCATAATTGATTTTGTTCATATAAAATGGTACAAGCCGAGAAATAAACAAACGTGTAAACGTGATTGGGTCGGAAAGAAAGGCGGCCATTGTGGCGATTTTTTCGGCTCCATTTCCTATTAATTGTGTCATCTCGACCGCTTGCGGCGATGCATTCGACGCTTGAGCTCCACGCCGCTGACAATGCGATGATTGGTGGTGAGCGGAGTGTTTTGTTGCACATGGCATTGGCGAAATCTCTGACGTGGAGCAGTGAGTTGAGGAAGTTGATGAAGGAATGATAAGAGGCGTTGTTGTGGAAGAACATTTTTGCTGTAAAACTTGAAGTTGCTGTAGTGCGGTTGCCTGACTAATTTCGATATTCGTTTTGTTCGCGGGCGTAGCTTGATGGGATGGAAGTTTTTGAGGCGAATTCGACGATAGTGCCTGATCATTACCACACTGTCGACGGCATTTAAGAAATGCGTCGAAAATTGACGCAAATTGATTGACGTTGGCGGCCGTTAACGATGGATTTTGTGTGGATTTGGGGTATTGCTCGAGTGCCTTATTACTGGAAGTCGTGCTCTCATTCAAAATCAATCGTTCAATGGAATTGAACATCTTTATTTCTAAAGATCGTACATTTTATTACTTTTACATATGTACATATGTGTTAATCTACAACACTAATTTACTACATACATGAAATTCATCCAAAATTTCATCTCTAAAACAATTTTATTAAATCATTTAAAACTGAAGCAAATTATGAAATACTAAAATATGTTTTCCATATTTATGCCTCTTGCTTATTGGATAGTTTTCGTCTCCCATTCACGAATGGATTTCGTTTGGGAGTGGCCATAATAAATTTTTTGAAAAATAATTCCCAATGACGGATTTTTCGGAAGAAATATTTAGGCACTTTAACTGTGTAAAATTATTAAAATTCCAAAAAGTGAAACAATTTAAAATGCTTTTGTTTATTCCCGAAAAATTGAATTTGTATTTTTTTAATACTTGTTTTTTGATGAATGTTTCGAAAAATTCATTTTTTAATTCCCAAATCGCTACAGAATGAAAACATTACTGCTCGCCGGCTGTCAGGAAAGTAATTTTCAAGAGCGTTAACGCCTGTACTCTCTTCACTTATGCTTTTTGATATTTTTGTGTGCCTTTCTCGCCAACTGTCGGCAAAAAAATAATTTGACTTGTGGGAGTTGCGGAAAGATGAGGAGTGGAAAGCCGCCAGCCGTATGATGAATTCATGAAAGGGACATCATCTTCTCTCCCGCAAAACATATATCTCCTCTTCATTCCCCCAAAGCAAATACCGTATATTCTTTCATTTGGCATTTTTGCATATTTTTTTACATCATCAAAACAAGCGTCGTCCTTCAACTGTGAATGCATTTATTATACTGTAAATTTGTGCACAATTACAATTTTGTTCAAGTAATCTTTTTTTGTAGAAATTTAATAAATATGTGATAAATATGTGATATAAGGATATCAATTATTCTCCAGCAATTCCATTTGAATTCGATTAAGAAAATTGGCGACAACGCTCCTTGCCCGACTATTGCCGGTTAATAATAGGAATCGTTGAATTTTGGGAAATATTCTCGGCAATATTTTCTTGAAGGTTTGTGAATCGGTGTAAGACGAAATTTTTTCGATTAATATCGCCAAAATTTCCGAGTGAGCGAGTATGCAAATGTCCAGATTCTAAAAGTACGAATTTTTTTAAATTCAAGATTACAATTTGAAAGAAATTATTTCTCACAATATTCAATTTTAATTTAAATATAATGGAATTTTTACTGTGATATTTTAAGTCATAAACAAAAATGAAAAATATTACTTTGTGAACCGCCAAAAATAAGCCGGCCCAATTATGATTTAAATTCCACAAAAATCTTACGTTGAACTTCGAAAGTTCGAGGTCGCCGTGTTGACCCATTTGGTTGTCAAAATTTTTCTCGTCACAAGCACCATTTGAGTCTGTCGTGGAGACGTTCGTCGATGACGGTTGAGCGTGCAGAAAAGGATTCACAATAGTACCACTTTCACTAACCTTGTTCTCTGGTGGAATGTTGTTTTCTGAATGCGGCACTTTTGGTAATACCTCTGCCATTTTTTGGCGATGGTATTCTAAAAACAAACATTTTAACAGGAGCTGAATATTTTTTTTCTAATTACTCATTTATTTTTTTGAATGGAAAAGGATACACAACACTTTCAGCCACAAGGTTTTAACTTTTCTTATTTAAAAATGACTCATTCGAATCAAACGCTCACAATGGCCCGGCCGTAACAAAGGTTTTCCTTTAATTTTTTGAATCTAATCTTTTTCATGCGTCGTGGAAAATAATTTGAACTACCCTTGTTTCCAGCTTATCATTTAAAAAATACCTTTCAAATAGTCGGTATTTTTCACCACCTTGAACGTTTTCACTGCTTCAACTGACGACTGGCATTCAGCTAGCGCATATTCAACTGGCTGTAATGTGTAGATAAAATTGTAATGTTCTTACAATGTTCTTACGTCAAATTTTCCCAGAATAAATTGAATTATTAAAATTTACAACAAACCTTGCAGAATTTTTCACGCGCAAATGCAGCTAATTTATAAGCGGCCGCATTTTTCTCCGCCTTTTCCAAGCTGGCGAACACGTCGTCAATAATTGAGTCGAGCGTCATCCAATACGCCTCCTCACTAACATCACAAAAGCTTGTCGTCGACAAGCGAAGGAGCGTCCACATCTCCACACTTTTGCAGGCCACGAGAACTTTATACAGATTGGTCGACGTTTCGCCGCCGCTGCCGCCGCCAAAATCCTCCAAATGACACAACTTTTGTAGGAGAAATTTTAATGCGGGCCTTTCGTCGAATTGTTCGGCGACCAACGCGGAAGCTTGCACGCAAAAAATGAGTGTCGCCAATGTGATGCGCCCCTCCTCTTTAGCTTTAGCGAAAGCATCTAAATTCCAGCAATGATTATCGTGGAACTTTTACAATTTGTCCATACCCTATATGCAAAAAGGAATGAATTTTCTAAAATCAATGTGTCCTACACATCTTCTACCGCTTTGAAGGTATCGTATCATTTTCTGTTCAAAATTTCATATTGACTCAATTCAAAAACCAAACATATTTGTGGCATTAAAAGCTAATTTCACTAAATTAGTTGACCTATTCCAAAATCCTAAATAAAAATCCCGAAATCCTAGACTCAACGAATTTTTTTTTCAAAAAAATATTTAATTTTTTACTACAGAAAGAAAAATTCTTTATTTGTGTAATGTTGTACCCAATTCGCAAATGCCTTTTTGAGTATTTCGCAAAACACAGCCACTTATATCACTTTCATCAGTCAAAACTCCACTATTCAATAGCGCGTTACTTTCGCCTGTAAGCAGCTGGCATATGATTTGAATTATCGTCTGATGATTGAATAGACTTGTTATCAGTTCGTCGAGAGAAAAGGACATTTTTTCACTAAAAACTTATTGTTTATTTGAAATTTGTTGTTATTATTTTAAAAGTAATGCAATCAAAAACGTGTAATATATCCTAAAAATTGTACCTATTTGAAGCTTTATCCGCGGCTCCCTTAAACGTAAAGACGTATGCGAATTGAGCGGATGGTCTTCCTTCGCTATTGGGATTTGTGTTTGAAGTTGATTTTTTGGTACTCTTAATATCGACGTCTCGTTGGGAAATTAAAAAAATCTAAAAATTACAATTTAAAACTTTCAAAATAAAAATAACTAATAAAATAAGAAGGTTAGTAGATATCCCAAACAAACCTGTTTTGCCATTACTTGAAGTTCAGAGTTATCGGTTTGGCAGTGCGTATTTTCGTCCTTCAATTTCAGCGACATTTCACCCATGTCGCCACAAAATTCTTTGGAATTTGCAAAAAACTGTGCAATCAACGCCCGTACTGGGAATAGAGTAAAACATCTAAAATTCAAACTCGGCTCTGGGTGATTAAAATATTTTTTAATTTAATGAGACTACATTGTCTTCCATAAATTCAACGCGGTCCGCGACCACATTTGCGGCGAAAATTGTGCTTGAGCAGAAAAGAGCAAATGTTTCAGACATGAGCAACCAATTCCCGATATGAATTGTGACGAGTGCGAAATAAATTCGTTGAACAATTCCAAAACTTCATTCAGCAACTTTTCACAACACGGCTCAGCTGCAATAATTTTACTGTAAAATATCTATATTCTTTGAACTACTGCAAAATTCGGCTCTTATGTGTTTTCGGCGATACCTGGAAATTCGACAATGTAATCCACGACTACTTGAGTGAAAATTCCGGCAGATTGCTTCAAATTCCGGGTTTCCGTCGGTAAGTTTCCAACGGGCACAAAACCCGGCGGAGATTTTTGCATCCAATTTCGAAGAGAGGCAAAAACATTTTCACACAGCGAAAATACACCAAATTCTAAGCCTACAAAAAATTTCAATTAACATATTTCATTAATTTTTATTTTTATTACCGATTTTCGTGGACTTGAAGCGTAGAATTAAATCCGCAAGCGTAGTGACAATTTGGGAGTGTATTTGCTGTGAAGCGCTATCCAGCAACCCACACAAATCTTCGACAAGGCTCAAAAACAATGCAAAAATACATTTGCGATAATCCGAAACACCATGCCAGGGAGGATTGAGGTTTGGTATACCTACAAAACCGAAAAATAAAATTAAAACAGTAAAAAAAATTCAAGCAACTATTCTTGATAAATCTAACATTTTTGTAGATCGTTCAGCTGAGATGGTAATAATCCAAGGGTGGAAGACTCAGGCAAAATTCGCGATAAATCCAGAAGAAATTTAAGTCGACTTTCACTGTTCCTCTCAGATGAGTTTTGTTCTTCCATCCCTTCCAAGCTAAAATGACAATGCACCATAAAAATATATAATTTAAATTATACACAGGGAAGCAACGACGGAGCAACATGGCACTATCTATCGTTGCCGGAACTTTGTGCCAATCTCGGAAGAAAAATCGAAATTTTGCGCACCAAAAATTTTTGAGGCGCAAAATTCCGAAAATTTTGAAGCGTAAAGTTCGGAGCGGAAAGTTCGAGGCGCAAAATTTCGGCAAATCCCCCCCCCCCAAATCTAGAAGTAATGCATCCTATGTATAACGTAAAAAACATATCTTTTTTACCATTTTCCCATTCCCCCTTCTGAAAACTTTGCCGCCCCTGTTTATACGTACACTAGTGGAAATGCTTTTAGAGCCACCCCACTTTTTTGGGTTTTTCGGGGAATGGTATTACCAATCAAGCTCATATTTTTGTGGTGATTAATATTAACTATAAGAAAGATTCTCCGTGAAAATTTTGCTGATCCACCCAAAATTACGGTAACGGCGCCCATAATTCGACTTTTACACCGGAAATGCTTTTAGTGCCACTTACTTTTTTAATCTCAAAAATCCGACGCAGTACAACAAAAAGAAGAAACGCGGAGCCACCTCGAAGCTCTCTCCATGTGATAAAAGGGCGATTTGCCGTCTAGCGTCAAATTCGAGTCGGACAAGTCGACAAATTGCTGAAGAATTGGAGCTTTCAGTCACTCCAAAGCGCGTTCTGCAGGTAATAAACGATCAGGAGCACCTCAAATCGGTTAAAATGTGTCCCATGCCGCGCGCCTGAAGTCTTCTCACATGGATGCACGTCTTACCTTCGCACGGGAAAACATGGGCAGGGCGTGGAATTTGGTAGTACTTTTATTACAAATAACCAAAATGGCTAAATTACTGTCCGGCTATACGTATGCTGATGTATTCGTTTTAGGTGCTCTTCAGTGATGAGAAAAAGTTCTCGTTGGATGACCCTGACGGTTTCAGCCACTACTGGAGGGATCTCCGCAAAGAACTTCTTATAGTTAATATTAATCACCACAAAAATATAAGCTTGATTGGTAATAACATTCCCCGAAAAACCCAAAAAAGTGGGGTGGCTCTAAACGCATTTCCACCAATGTTTGTACAATTGAAACGTTATTTTCTAACCTGTTTAGAAGCGCTGAATTTACAGGAATATCTGTGGAATCCTCAAAAATTCGGAACAAAAATTCTTGAATATCTTGCAGAAACGTACAAACAGCGAGACTAATCGTTTTCTGCGTAAATTTCTCCATTTCTAATTCATCTTCGGTTTTCTCAATCTCTGTAAAACAAAATTATAACTATCATTTCGAAATTGTAACAATATTTCAATGTAAAATCTGTTCTCATCAAAGGAAAACCTGAATTTGACGAAGACATGGCAACAGAACGCAAGTAATTCGTAACGCAATGAATATAATCCAATAGCGCAAGGTAGATAACCTCATCGTTCTTTAGCTTCAAAAATTTCTTAAAAACATCCAGTACGGCGGCATTAACGGGCGAAACTTTCAAAGTCGTTTGCTTATCCGTAGACGAATTATCCAAAGAGTCACTCGTCGATCTTCTCACCGCGATAGCCTTATTTCCCGACACATGAACAGCCTACGACCGTGAATAGTTACGGTAATTTTTACCAAAAAATTTTTTTTCAAGGCCGGAATACTCAAAAAACATGCAATATGTTTACGGTATAATTTGAATAATATTAAGAATTCATACAAACCTTCAACGTCCCAAATAATGGCTTCCATCCCGTACCAATTTTATCCCCATTCTCTTCCATAAATGTGCCAAGAATTGACACTATATGCTCTTGCGTCTCCACCTTCGCCACATCCGAGCATAAAATTGTTTGAAAAATATTGAAAAGCGTGCCGTTGAAATTAAATCTCCATTTTTCGTTCAGTTTTTCATCGACTAAAAGCGCTTTCAAACAGTCGTGAATACAACAAATCGACATTTTCGTCACCTCGTCCGGAAATTTGGCAAATGCCGCCTGTAATTCAAATTAATTAACATCTGCTAAAAACTAATTAATGTCTACTAAGGAATCTTCCAACAACGAAACACAAGCATACCTCAGTAAAATGATCCTTGACACAGTTCCATGTCTTTATTATGTGAATGAAATTTCTGTCTTGAACGCCACAAACCAACTGAGAAATTCTCTGCAGTAAAACACACGAAGTTATTCGCGAAAAACTGGCAGCTGACATCTCGCCGGAATACTTGAGATTGTCCTCATTTGTCGCGATTAATGTTGTTAGAAGTGTGCATATCGACGACAAATTGAGGTTTTTTGGAGATTTCTCAAAAAAGCTAAACACAAAAAAAACAATTATCCACAAAACAAATTACAAAAAAAACAATTAAAAAACAGTACATGTCAATTTTCATCAGCAATTCGTCTAGCACCTTGCTGACCTCGCTGGCCGAAAGCTCATTGTGGGGATATTCCAAAATCATCTCGCAACTTTCACTTCCCGAAGCGCCTGTGTTGGGGTCGTAAACCTGTTGCTTTCTAGTTTGAAATAGATAACGCTCCAACTCCGAAATGTATTCGATGCATCTAAAACAATACTCAAACAAACAATTAACATTGCCGTACATTTAAAGGCGTAAATTGAAATTTTTTGTTATAGACAAAAAACAATCAAATTTTCAAGGTAGAAAAATTTTGAAAAAAAAGAGGAAACTTTCCCAGATTTCAAAAAATAAAATAGAATTTTTCTCACCTCACTACATACTTCCAAACGCCATTCGGAAGTGTCGTGTGTTGAATGGCATTCTCCATCATCATAGAAATTGCGAACGCATCATTGCGATTCAAAAGAAGCCATGGCTTCTTCAGCGTGGTCGCGCCGGATTGGCTGGCCGCGGATGTAAGTTGACGTAAGTCCTCCAATTGACAAATTTCTTCACCCAATTTCTCGTAAATCCATGACATTTCTTTGTGCATTGCTTAATAGATTATATTATTCATAAATTAACTGTCAACCTCTCCACTTTGTAGTAGTAAGAACCTTCACAATAAGAACGAATTGACTATCACTTTACAGTAAGTTGGCCGTTTTTCGACAGTTGAAAAAAGAATTGTAAACCAAAACCTACAAAATCGAATTAGCAGTGTCAAAAGCGACCGCATACATTCCAAAGTGGCCTTCGTGCCTTCGACAAGCATCTTTTCGTTGTTGGCCGTGTTATTTGAAGAGGTCGGCGCAATGACCACGCCAATAACATTTACAGGTGGTAAAATAGTCATAAAAATAGTTTTTTTGCTATCTTTCAGCGAAAATCTAGTTAAAATAACCAAAATACTACTCCAACATGAGGCCAATATGTTTTGGATCCATTTTTCCACTAAAATGTTAATAGAAAATTAGTAAATTAACACTTTCACATATATACAAAGCTACCTTTTCTTTTCGATTCATCGATGTATTTATCGCTCTCGGAACTCGATTTTTCTTCGCTATCTTTCTGAACAAACAATGAACCGTTAGCAAATCCATCGTAATCTAAAAAGTATAATTTATTTAAAAATAAATTTCACAGCGACCATTCATTATAACTCTCAATGTAATAAAACCATCGTTAAATATTACCGTCAACAAGTCGTTCCAGTGCACAACATTTTGCCACATTTTCGAAAGTGCTACTATCACCCGTAAGAAGTTGATAGACTTGTAGCAACCATTCTTTATCCACACACAGCTCATTAGAATTTGTACCAGAAACAAGGATTTTTGTTACCCAGCTCTAAACCATATATTTTGCGTTATCAATACATATCAATGGCATATATATGATAAACCTCAAATTCATCGGTCTGTTGATGATATCTTATTCGAACACATAAATCCAAAGCCGTATACGTCGTCAGATAAAGGACATTAGCGTTGACATTGGTTGTCTCCCGCACGCTCAAATTTTCTGTAACAATTTAAAAACAATTTAATTAAAAAAAGAAATATTTGAAACAAAATTGTAGAAAAATACACACCTCTAGAAACTTCAATAGAAAATTGAAGGATTTTGTCATCGATTAATTTCAAATCATCTAGAGCTGCCCATTCCAGAATGTGTTTCCGAAACTTTTCCACAAAATTTCGCGCTGCCTAAAGTTATTAATTAAGTTGGTTCAAAACACAAAATAAAAAATACCTGCGTAAATTCCCTCGAATCACATCTCTTAAAAAATTGGATCGACTGATTTGAGCCTGAAAAATGTAGATATGTATAAAAATTTAAAAAGATTGCCAACATTCCTACCTTTCCTCTCAATAAATTCCTCATCAATTTTTTGCAAAAATTCGTTGGAAAATTTCGATAAATCCATCTTCGTCACAAACCCCAAAAATGCCGATAACTAAAATAGAAGACTTTTTTCGAAAAATCACCAAAAAACGATAAACTTTAATGAAAAATAAACCAAGGCGTTCAAACAATTCAGCGCTTCCACACAAATCTCCGGATTCAGGCATTTGCTGCACTCTTCCAAACACTCCATTGGAATAAGCCAATATAACGGCTCATCCCGTAAGTTCGTCAGAAACACCGTAAGTCGTGGAGGTGTTAATACCATCTAAGATCACAAAATTTTTAACTTTTCATACACAACTTGAACTAGTTTGTAAAAAACAAAAAAATCGTTAATAAGAAAATCGTTAATTACCCGTTTAATAAGTTTCAACGCCTCTAAACGTTTCGTTGAAGGCAAAACAAGTATGGATGTACGATAGAGTTCTAAAATCAGCTTTTCTTCATCTTTGCGTCCAGAAAATAATTGAAGGATTTGTTCCACAACCCTGAAAATACTCCTTAAATATTTGCAATAATAACAGCAACAAGCTTACCCAATAATTTAGATTTGTAGCTCTATAACAAAGAAAAAATCACCCACTGATAGAAAGATCGAGCAACTTCGGGCGTTGCAAACACATTCGGTCTTCCCATACTTTTCGCATTCGTCGTGCCGTTGGAACTACGAAAATTGAGTTGTTTGACAATCGCAAGTTTGGACTTGGAGACCGTGGAGGGGGTGGGGACCTCTCCGTCATCGCAAACTTGAAGCAGGCAGATCAAAGCCGGAATTATTTCACTTCTAAAAATACAAAATGAATTTAGAAATAGAGAGCACAAATCGTACTTAAATAAATTCAAAAGCGGCGCATGACGGTAGAAAAAAGGCGGTTGAACGCTGATGATACTGTACATCGCGTCGAGCGCCAACTGTAGTTCATCTGGAGTGTTCTTCTCGGACGCCGTGCAGTCTAGTCGCGGCAGAACTTCGTTTAGCAATGTTGTCATGTCCATTAGCATAGCCACCTCTTCCTGTGCGTTTACCTCCTATAATTAAAAAAATTCCAAGTGTAAGCATTAAATACAGTACTTCTCCACTTTATAATAGTCCATACAACAATTAAAAAATTTGTACAGGAAAAAAACCAACCGCGGCCCTCAATTGACGATTTAGACAAAAGGAATTGAGCATTTGTGTTAACGCAGCGCGTATGGCAAGCTTCACGCCAGGGTCTTCACTAGATAGATATGCCTTGAAACAAATCTGCAAAGCAACACCATATTTGCGAATCAAACCCTTCTACAATGAGAAAAGCATCCTCTAAACAATATTCTAAAATGAGGAATTCGATTTCGATATTGAAAAAACGTGAAAAAAAATCTAGGCTAATTGTAAAAGTAACTCATGAAAAAATTAAAAGGTAAAAACCTCAAAATCTTCAATTGTAGACAAAATTTCTTATATATAAATCAAAAATGTGCAAAAATAAACATAGTACAATAAATTATTACAAAATACATTTAAACAAAACCCAATTGAAAATTACCTGAATAGCACCAAACACATCGGCCATTGAAATTTGGAATTCATTACTTGAAATTAATTGAACAAGTACCTAAAAATTCAATTAAAACTTAGTAAAAAATCAAAGCACAATTCGATTAAAAAAGTACCGTAAATTTTTTTAAAGTTACGATAAATTTCTTATAGCAAAAAGTACCGTAAAAATCTGACACTGAATTTGGGAACTCCATGTTGGAACCGGATTCAAGCATCGAAGCACCTGGGCACTCAACGAATCAATTACCCGACATCCATCTTTATCCGAATAAAAGGATGAATCTCGCAAAATAGTCTAAATTTTCGTAAATATTTAAAGTAAACAAATTTTTACGATAAACAAAAAATATCAAATGCCAAAAATAGATTAAAAATTGTTCAAGGGCCACTAACCTGCAAGCCATCCATCGCCGTAAATGTCAGCTTGCTTTTCCCCGACTTAAACACTTTCCCGAAAACATCCAACAACTTCTGACGAATTTCGTGGTTGGGAACGTTGCCTTTTCGTGCGAGTTCATCTAAATTTATAATAAAGTAAATTTTTACAATTCTTGTAATAAAACTGACCTTTTGCCGCTTGAATAGCACCTACCAAACCATCTACTAGTTTCGACTCCGATGAATTGGCCAGTTTATTTAGGATGGCCTCCATCTTTCATGTACAATGAGTCGAAAAAAGCACAAAAATTTTTGCCAGTTCACTCACGTTTGTTGGAAAACACGCCACGTTGGTTGGAAAACATGGAAAACACACTAGCCAGCCACCAAACGTTACACGCACGGCGAATATTGCCAGTAGTGCAAAAAATGGCATACGTCACCGCTAGGCATATTTCGCAGTTTCTTTTATTTGCTGCACACTATTTGACGCCGCACACCAGAAAAAAAGTGCCCATGTTATTTCGATTCTTTTCTGTATGCGTCTAAAGCACTCAAATGCAACTAACTTTATTTTTCATACATATGAATAAAAACGCCTTCGGACAATATTTTCAGCGATATTTTCCATTCTATCGCTATTTTTGTGACTAAAGTAGAAGAGTATGCTATTTTTACTCGTCTCGACGCTTACGCATTGCTTTATTTTCCATTTTTTGCAGTGCGCATTATGTTCCTTTCGACTTTCAGTTATCTAAATTCATTACCGTCCTTTTCTACATCTTTCCCCCTCGCGTTTCAGAAATACTCCCATTTCACTGAAAATTAAGTCTATTTGCGCATTTTGCGGAAAACAGCGCTGCTAGAGCATTTTGCCCTAATTTTATTAAGTGAGACAAATGGGAAATTTAAAAAATTAAACATGCCATGCACGTTTATAAGTGTTCTGGCCAAATTATTAACACCTCGCGACAATAAATTCCACTACAACTATACACAAAATGCTTGTGCATATGTATTCAATATCTTATACATATATAGCTCCACATCTCGGCTAACCTACGTTGAAAGAAAACACTAATATTGTAAAATACAAAAATCATGTAAATTGTAAAAACTCAAAATTGTTCACTTAAAAAATTCAACAAGTTCAAACAAGTTTTCAAAAATAGAATAAGAGTTCTAGATTAAAAAAAGCCGATTAATTAAAAGAACTAAAGTTAACATAATGCAGTACCAAGTAACTAAAAATTTATTAATTGTTTACGTTTGTTGTTTCCGCGTCTTCTGGAAAGTGTATCAGAAATGGAGCCAGTACGCGGCGCTCGCGGCATCAACGAAGTCAAAATTGCGGCATTTTCTGATTTCTTTTAAACACTCCGTCTATAAATTTTCCTCTAATTTTTTGATTCTCCTTCTCGAACAACTCAGGATCATGTATTTTTATTGTTTAATTAATTGTAGGAACTCTACGCACATTTTGGTGCAACGAGAAGGGTAAGGCCTTAGAAGACGAATCTTATGTGGGACTTATGAAAAGCCTAAGCCGTTTATCTGCAAATGAGACAGACATTTTTAGTCATTTAAAAAAACGTGTTTTTAAAAATCTATTATTATCACGAACGTCCTCAATGTACATTAAACGATTTTGAAAATGCGCTTTTTGATAATGACACAAAAATGTTTCGTGTGCATGTGCACTGCACGCCGCGTTCAAAACGATGATAGTGGCGTTGTGTTTACTTTAATTTTTGCGATTTTTTAATGCTAAAGTTCGGTATAAAAGTAATGTTAATAAAGTTTATTTATACTTTTGCATAACATGAGCTTTTTTTGCTCACTTTGTGTTTTTTCGCCGAATTTCGTAAAAAAGCACAAAATCAGTTTTTTTGCTCACTTTGCAGAACACTGGTATATACACAGAAAAATTGCCCATGAAATAACGAATCCAACGAGTATAAACGCGTCTGAAAGTAAAAATATTGAATTTTTGCTTGCACCAAAAATTCGGAATTCCAATCCTCAAGATATCTGAATTTCTGATTCGAGTTGACAAGTTTGGTCACTTTCGATCTTTGTTAAATAGAATTTTTGTAAAAACGCTTAAGCTGAACCATACTTCGGCAAGGGGGGTCCAAAAATTTTTTTGCGCGGTGGTCTAAATTTTCTCGGCTCACAGACGTCGGGGGACAAAACTGAGTATGTTTTTGGAACGCTCTCGACGAGCTCTTTCTTTTGGGTGTAATACTTCTGTAAAAGTTTCAAAAAAAATTAAAAAAAATTTTTTATTGAAAAAGTCAAAAAGCGCGAATTTTTTTGGAAAAAGGAAAGAAAATTAACGCATTTCCGAGTAGATAAAAATTGTACGCCACATTTTTTAAAAATTATGTATAGAACAAACAATCGCGCGAAGCGCGAAAATTTTTTTTTGCCCTTTTACGAGCCTCTCAAAAAATTCAATGAAAAAAACCATCGCGCAAATTCATCGCGCAAAACTATCGCGCATTTTCGTTGCGTGATGGTTTTTTGATAAGAAAAACCATCGCGCAAAACTATCGCGCATTTTCGTTGCGCGATGGCTTTTTTATTAAGTTTTTTTTTTTTTTTTTTTTATTAAGTCACTATTTTATGTTACCTGCCTACTATTAGTTGTTTGTTTAATTTTTTT
>SAUE01000488.1:25539-38862 GCA_009724625.1 Deladenus siricidicola
TCCGATAAAATTTTTGAGTGACTTTGTTTAATCAATAATTATGTGCGATCAGTGAAAATATTTTGAGACGTGAATAAGCTAGTTTTGTAGCAAATTAAATTCTCTATCCGATGGCATATCACGTTTTTTCATGCGACTGTTACAGTAGGCCTAAAAATTGAGTTGAAAGAAAAAGCAAAAAATTTTGCCTATGTTTTGTCCGCAACTGTATTTTTATATGTGATCTTTATGAAAAACATACCAGATTCGGAGCGAAATTAAATTGCGAATAAATTTCCAGATTTCCTTCAAAACACCTCCAGGTCCCGCTATCAATTGTGTGCGGATGGGAGGCGCTTTACAAACAATTCAAGATAAAACGTTTATCGCATCGAGGACCATTGTTAAAGGATTTAGCCGGAAGGGAAAACAATTTCTTGACTTCGAAAGTAATATGACAGAAGGAATTTGTTCCATGTAAGTTTAATTTTGCTGAATTATTAAAATGGAAAGTTTTTATATTTAGGTACGTTTATGGGGTAGACATGTTTTTATGTGGCCGGAGCTCTATGTATCATTTTCATGATTGTATCGAAAAAAATGTGTGTTAACTTTAGCATCTGAATTTTTTTTAATAATATTTTTTGAAGTCCTTTTTCTGTTCCGATCAAATAAACGATATTTTGTGCCTACCGGTTACGGAAGGAGGGTGGGTAGGACGTGGAATTACACCAGTTCTAGCGTGTAACGACAAAACAATCAAGGTAGGTATTTTAAATTTCTTTGACAGAATCATACAATATTCTAGGGCAACAGTTACATATACATATTTGACCAGTTATTTTTTATTTATTAAATTAAGGTGGTGGAAGGCAGCCGTCTGGCATATGAGGTGAAGTTGAATGAAATTGTCAATGTCTTACATCTGTTTATGAATGATGGAGGTAACAGTTGATTGATTTTTCCGTTGACGGGATTTATTTTGCGAATTACTTTTTATACTGTAAATTGTTTTAATCATACATATATATGCATGTAATAACAAATGACAACAACACACATACCATTTTAACAATTACATTCGAGATTTTCGGGCCAAAACACGAAAACAGCAATTCACAAATTGGGAAAATAGTTCTTGTTTATTAGAAATCGGAAATATTAGGTTTTTGCAAAAGAAGGTGCAATTTTCAAGTAAAACAAAATTTATTATAAAATCGACAATACGACAGCTTAATCCCAAAGATATTCATGATCATTATCAATGACCTTTCGCCATCTTCCACGCCAGGAACTAATGCCCTCCTCGATGAACTGCCTGCGCTGTGACACGAAATAGGTGGGTACCAAGTGACTTTTTCGATTTTTTGAATTTTTCTACAGCTAAGAAATGCGACATGGGCCAGAACAAAAGGTAATATGATCGAGCAAGGTCTGGGCTATATGACGGATGAGGCAGAACTTTCCAGCCCAATTCCTCGATTTTTTGTTGGGTGATTTTTGCCGTGTGCGGTCTGGCGTTATGGAGAAATTTTTTAATCGTTCTACCCACGCCTTGTCGACGCAGCATCTGGTCTATATGGCTCAATTATTGTCCGAAGAGTTCCGCAATAACTGCCTGACCAGGATTCCGTCCCTCAAAGTACACCAATCCGTTCATATTCTACCAAAGTCAAAGCATAGCCTTTGGTCAGGATATGTCGGGTTTTGTGAGTCAGTTTCGGCTGCTCTCGTTCGCTGAGCCCCTGCCGTTTTTTGTTTTTTTTGTCGTAATACACCCATGTCTCATCCCCCGTCAAGATTGATTCGAAAAAACCGCGAGTTTTGGAACGACGTAGAAGAATTTGGTTGATGGCGGCTCTGGCGCCAGGGTGATTTTTGGTCAATTATTTTCCAAACATTTTTTAACTACTAAAAACTAAACAATTTTGAGAATATAAGATATGGTTAGATGCGCCACAGAACGAGCTTTAAAACAATATTATGGATATATAAAAATATTTTACTAACATTAGAAAAAACAAATATATACGACTGCACGTTCTTTTGCAACAACCTAATAATAGACGAAGTCTTGATAAATAATTATATTAGATTAACATTTAATTGGAATATTTTTAGGATATAATAAACAAAAGGTATTGTATGGAACTAGAAATGGAAATATTGGACTGGTCGATCTTTCTCCGACCGAGGGAATTATTTGTTTTGAAGTTGACACAACGAGCTCATCCGGTACTTTGGCAAAATTTCTTAGTTTTTTAATAATATCAAGAGAATTAAGTAATAACTACCATGCATTGCTTCCGAATTTTGGAATCCAGTGGACCTCCGGATTTGATAATTGGAAAGGAGGATGGCCTTATTGAAATTTACGCTGTTGATGAATCGGATACACTAACATTTAAGCAACTTTACGTAATATTTGTTGATGTCTCGATTTAAAAATATTTACGACTTTGTTTTAGCAATGCGATGAAAGCATAACGGGCTTGCAATGCGGTCGCGTAAGTTCGGCGGAAAATAACGAAATTGTTGTTTGTACATATTCGGGATGGGTTTTTGCATTGACTACGCGCTCAAGCTTCGGTGACTATCAGCGTGTGTCTTCTGCAATTTCGGCTGTGTCAGCGTCGAATGCGGAGGCACAGCATCCGCAAATCGAAGTGAAAGTTCAGCAATTGAGGTTAACATCATTAACAAAAATTTTATGTTTTGATGCATTTTTGGTTGTAGAAATGTGCTTCACAGATAGTGGTCACGCGATTTAATTTAAATTTGTTAATTGTGCTGAAATAATCAAGTGCTGATTTGAAATTAAAAATATTTTTTTGTAGAAACGAAGTGGAGGAACTGGAAAATCGTGTTCGCACCGAACGAGATCGCTATCAAACCCACGTTCTTTCTCAGCACAATCACACGGAAAACGAGAGCAACATTGCTGAGCTAGGAAGTATCACCAATATTCCGCCTTTTACAATCAACGACAAATTTTCTTTGCGCAAGGACCTGGCTTGCTACACACTTTCTGTGGAATTAGCAATTCCGATTGATTACGTTCTTTTACAAGTAATTATTAAACGATTAGCATGGCATTATTACCTTAATCGTATATCAACATAAAAATTTCATGTATTCATTTTCAGAGTGACGTGAAGATTGATCTGATGGATGTAGAACGAAATTCTGCCGTCGTGTCCATGACTCAGGCTGACGTCAGTGTGAGAATTAATAATTTTCAGGATTTTTGGTTGCGAGATTATTTAACTTTTAAAAACCGGAAATTACTCAAAATTTAGACCGGAAATGCATTATTAGCAGTATACCGTTGTCAAGCTGACATTACTCGAATAGAAATGCGAATTAGAAGCATTGAGGGACAATTTGGAACACTGCGAATTTATGTGGTACCTCGATTTGTTCCCATAATGTGCCAAGTATGTTTTATAATGTTTCTGAATATGAGCTAAAATTGGTATATTTTTATTTGCGGTATTTACAGCATATTGTAAATAATGTTTTATGAACAAATTCCTAAAGACCAAGTGAGCAACATGATGCACATTGTCCAAACGAACGATAGAAACAACCCAGATTGCATCCACATGAATCGCCCCTTTTTTCGTTCACCTGTAATGAATCTTAATTATTCGAAAATTTCAAAAATTTTGAAAAAGATCCTTTACCAGAAAGTGATTTCTATCCGAAGCTGCTAAGACATATTCTTCCGGAAGCGTTGAAGGAAATGTATCAATTGTAGACATGAATGCTAATAATAACATCAGCGTCAGTAATGGTTGGAATAAACATTTTTCGCCCATTTTGACAGCGCTGCTAAGCTAAACAGTGCCGAAAAATTTTCAAAAAAATGTTTTGCAAATTCAGTTTATATCCTTTCTGAACACTGACTGATGTCATTTTGTGCTTCCATGAAAACGCGGAAGGTGGATGAAAGTCGAAGGAAAACCCTAACTAAGAACATTTGTGTTATTGTATCGAATTTCAACTATTATATTCGGCATTTATATTTCAAAGACGTTAAAAGTACGTTGGATAGATAAGCTCTTATCTCTCATCTACCGCAAGAACGCGAAATGTAAAAAACGTTTTTGAAACTGACACAGCTTAATTTCTTTAACATATTTTGTATAATTTATGTACTTCAATTTTTGTAGATGCGCTCCTATCCAATAAAGCCGCTAGCACTGCATGAGAGGATTCACGATTTCGACGCGTCGACTAGACCACTGAACACTTTGACATTTACGGGCTCGTTTTCCATATCAGAGGCACATTCTTGGTTGGTTCTTTGCATTTCCCAGATACCCGAGCGCTGCCCGTCGGAGGAAAGCATCACGTTCAATTTTCAATCGACTTTTAATGGCGGTACGATTCTTCAGGCTTGCTACAGGTTTAGTAATTTGTTTTTCCTTTTTCGAGCAATTTATGTTGAATCGTGAATTGAATCATAATCGTCGTCGTAATTGAATAGTATGAATCCTACCCGGCAAGATTCATACCCGGACTATTTGGATTATTCATACCCACACGGCGTCCCAAATTAAAATTTTTGTTCACTTTAAGGTTACAGTAGGAACATAAATTCAAATAAATAAATTCAGAATGCTAAGCCATAAAAAAGAACAAAAACACTTATTTTCAAATGCGAATTGACGAACACTTTTGATTTTCATTGCAAAACGGCAAAAATTTCACCGAAAAATGTATCAGATCGTTGTTCGAATTCAGATATTTTGCAATATCGTAGTGTTAATCGAAACCTGTGAACATTCTGCATCTTCTATACTATTTTATTATATAAAAAGGGTAATCTTAGAATTTTCGTTCTAACACTTTGGCTAGCAAGTCGTTTTTTATCAATAGAATATGCGCCATTTTTACACACATTACGCAGGAAGGCCCCATAAATGACTTCTTTAGATCGGAATTGTCCTATCTAGCCCCAGTTTCTAGATATTACGTCTTGAAGCTTCATGACATCGAAAAAATAAAAATTTTGAAGAATTTCGACGACAAAAATTTAAATAAGTGCATAACGCCAAACGAAATATGTCAATATTTCAAATTTTGTTTCGGAAAATAAAAAATGACTCAATTTCTGAAAGTGAACAAAAATTTAAATTTGGGACGCCGTGACCCAAGGCACTATATTCCATTTTTGAAAAAAACGGAAATGTACTCTTTACACCAATTTAAATTTTCCCGCCGAATTCAAATGCAGTTCGGAGGCCAGACGGTTAGACACTGATCTCTCACCACGCGTTCTCTGTTTTTGAAATTTGTATGTTTTTGTAGTTTGCGATTTCGCCGGATCTTAAAGCGTCTAGCGCAGCGGAGACTGGTCATAGACGAAAAATTCTGGCAGATTCGTTATCGCTGCATCTGAATTGCCTACTTTGCATATTTTTCAGACCAAATATCGAAAAAAGTTTCACAAATTTTTTTTGACCGAACCTTATTCGAAAATACGAACTAAGACCAAGACGAAAATTTTTTTTTCTAGTCATATACCATCTAAAGTATGTTCCCTAGTGGGCTTTTAACTTCATCGTTCCAAATAAAAATATGGCGAGGATTAGAAGTCGAAAAATTAGCTATTTCAAGCTATTGTTTGCGAAAAAAATGTCGTAATTTGTGTGCAAGTTGCAAAAAAAACCTCACGCTGTTTTCCTACACAAATCCTTGGCATAGAGTATATTTCCGTTTCTTCAAAAATGGGATATAGTGCCAAGGTGATTCATACCCATTATACTAGTAAGATTCATACCCATGCCAATTTTTTATTTTTCCCATCCTTCAAAAAATTTGATTCTTTCCATACAATACAGAACATAACAAAGCAAACATAATAAAAATGAAAAATTATAATTAATGCAACAATTTAACAATTTTTTGGTTTTTCTTCGTTTTTTTTAAATATGTTACAGATGATAATGGCGTGTTCTTCAGGTATATTGGTTATGAATCATACTCAGGCAAAGGGGGTCGGACCCTTCCCCATCGCGCCGCATGGGGGTCAAAAATTTGAAATCATCGCGCAAAATGGCCGAAGGCCAAAAAGTGACCAAAGACGGGACCAAGGTAAAAAAAAGTTTTTTGGGCGGGTGGAAAAAGAGGAAAAAATCGAGCAAATTAAGGGTAAAATGCATATTTTTTCATCGCGCAATGGCATCACGCGATGGTTTTTTATTAAATTTTTTGGGAAGCTCGCAAAAATAAAAATAAAATTTCGCGCTTCCCGCGAAAAATACTATACTTTTGAGTATAAATCTTTTAGAAATTTTTATCACGTTTTTTTATCTACTCGGAAAAGCGTTAATGTTCATCCCATTTGCCTATTCTTTTGTTCGATTTTTATATTAAAATTAGTTTTTAATTTTTATAGTATTATACTCAAAGGAAAGAGCTCGTCGAGAGCGTTCCAAAAACATACTCAGTTCTGTCCCCCAACGGTTGGAAGCCGATATAGGAGCGTTTAAAAATTTGGACCATCGCGCTAAAAAAATTTTGGACCCTCCCCCCTTGCCGAAGTATGGTATGAATCGTTGAGGGTGTGAATAATCCGGGTTTGAATAGTCACTGACCCCATGTTTTAATATTGAAATTTAGTAAGGGAAGTGCTGTATACCGAAGCGATAACCTTTCTACCATTGTAATTTTGCGCGATGTCATAAGTAAAATTGTAACGATGCGTCAACTTAAAGTACACATAAGTTGTGGTGGGTTAAACTAAACTAATTTTTAACGGTTGTGTAATCTGGAATTTTCCAAGGGGAGTAAGCCAAAAAAAATTTGAAGGCTAATATTTTTGTTTGCAAAGATCGGTGGTCACAGATAATGGTTTTTCTGGAACGCTTTCGACAAGCGTTGGCACTAAAAAAATTCCAAAATGATCTTCTTGATTACTCCCTGGTCCTGCCACTACTATGTAATAAGAATGTTTTGTAATTTTTAAGATATTCAACAAAAATAATTGAACTACGTGAATTACCATGAATTTATTAAGATCTAAAAAAATCACAACATTTTTATTTTAGATGTAAATAATGATAGCATCACACATACTCTCCAGCTTATTCATCCAAAAATAGAGTATCAAACAAGTCTAACAAAAAAATTGGAATTGGCAAAGGGCTTGAAGGTAAGAATTTATAATTTTCGTTGACTTTTTGAATTGCCTTGAAATTCCATATTCTTTCAACCCCTTTTGACTTTCATTTTACTAACCCATTTCCCAACAACACCAATTGGAATATTGCCGTTTGTATTGGTCATATAGTAACAGTGACGTATTTAATGGAAGGCATGATGATGTCATTTCGGAGAAAAAAAAAGTGAAATTCTTGGGCCAAAAAATATCGACTGAGCCCCACCCAATTTCGAAATCACATTACGTCACTGATATTTTTAGGAGTTGGAAGCCACATTCCAGGACGTATCGTATCTGAGCCCAGAACTAAAGGGTATTCTCGCAGATTATCAGAAATTACACGCTGACGTCAATGAAAAAGCAGTGCATTTTGATCGGATATTGGGTATAATCACCGACTTATACATTGACAAATACAAAATAAACGGCCAAAATGTAAAGCATCGAGCAAACGCTCTGCTCACCTTGCTGAACGATAATTATAGTTTTGATAATTTGTTAGATTTCTTCAATTCGAAAGTTACCAAGCAATAAACTTTTTTGTCAACAATACGTCGCACTTAAATTCAACTAAAACGGATCACAACAATTGAAAGAGGAGGTAGCAGAGAGTGGAAATGATTAAAACTTTTTTGAAATCTTGAAAATGAATAATGCCCATTTTGTTGCTTTTATTATACGGATTTCTAACATTGAAAAACAGTAACAAGCTCATTAGCAACAATAAAATATAACTTATAACAATAATATTTTGAATACATTATCTATAAGAGCAATACCGCTAACCGTATACTTATGAGTCATAGCTTTTTATTCCGCCTGGTCTTTCTTGATGTTGCCATTCGATTGATTCTGTGCTAAAATATTTTTACTGTTAAAAACCACCAACTGACATTAAAATTATCCAAGGAAGAGCTCGAGAAATTTATCGAAGAAAAATAGAATAATTTTAGCGTCACACATATGCAGCGTTATTAACGCGTTTTTTATTTGCCATTCGGATTTGCAAAAGTTTCCAGGTTTTTATTATTTTGAAAATTTTCTTTATTTCAATAAAAAAGCATTGGATTAGCGCTCTAAGAAACGAACCAGTTGAAGTTTCGGTGCCTTTGTCATCCAAATGCAATCCCCCTGCCAGTTTCTTGGTTAAATCATCTGCAGGAGTTTCGCCGTTCTGCACCCAACCACGTCTCTTCTTGTGCTTGCGATTCTTTTTCCACAGCAAATTGCGAGCATTTTTGGCAGGCTGGCCGGCTAGAATATTAAGATCCACGGTGTAACGTCCAAAATAATTTTTTAATTATAACGAGCTAGTTACCGAAATCTTGTTTTTGTACCTCTCTCTAACTCTAAGCAAAGAAATGGTCTTTGGAAATGGTCAGTGTTTCAATTTAACCCCGTGAACTTGCGAGTGAAGTCAAAAATACTGTGGAAAGCTCAGTGTTCTTTGATCTCGGATTCTTTATTTTCGATACATAATTTCGAAATAATAGATTTTTTATTGGAAATCACGTTGGAAGCAATTCCGTCGTGATAAAGGCTTGAAAAAAACCTGCGACATTGCTGGCATTTGTTTCATGAAGCTTCTTCTTGCTGGCTTCATAACTTAGCCAATAGTCATTTTCCTCTTCGGCTGTCGCTAGAGCGATAGTCAAGTCCTCGGAAGAATCGCCGTATGGAAGGGTAAAATTGAACAAATCATCGCCGTTTGGTTGAAGAATACCCTTCTCACGAAGAGCTTCCAGAAATTTTGCAGCCGGTTCGCTGACATTGGCCTGTCCACGAATGCGCAAAAGCACATATTCGACACGCTTCTTCTTTGGGCCCTAAAATAAAGAAGTGACCAAAACGAAAAATTAAGCATAAACATCTTCGAAGAATTTATTTTGTGGTCTACATACCTTACCGGCCTCCTTCACAAGCTTCTCTTCGTTTGCGGTGGTTTCAATTTCGGGGCTCTTCTCCGAATTATTCTCATCAGCAGAAATTGTTTTTTCGCCTTCGGGTTCTTCCACCTTTAGCGCAATCATTTTAACTTTGAAATAAGCTATGTGAAATTGCTTGGAGGCTCGCAACCCCTTCTTTAAACAATACGTAAGATGAGAAGAAGACTTGTTGACTAAAGGCGAAAATCCACGAATCATGAGAACACTTTTCGGAGTGAATGAGGCTTTATCTACTACCTTATCCGAGCATTTTTCCTAAAATTTAGTATATTTTCCGAAAAAAGTAGAACAATCTAGGGGGAGGCTGCGCCACATTTTAAGTAAATCGGGATAAATTTGTAGATTTCCTAAGTTTCCCCTCCCCCCGATTTCGAAATCCTACATTTCGGAATTGCCACTAGATTAAATAATACGGTTCTCACCAAATTTGATTAAAAATTGGTCCAGCGATTAAAAAATGGTGATTACACCGCAAATTTCATGCCGTGAATTGAATGACACAAATCTCAGGAAATTTCTGTACACAGAGTTGCGGTTCATTCATGTTTCAAAAATGTTCGAAAAAAATTCTCAAAACAACTAAGAATGCAATAAAAACGACCTACCCCCACCCCTTTCCCCCAGAATTTCAAAAACTTTTTTGATGTTAAAAGACTTTTTTGATTAAAAGATGGGTTTAAAGATCGAGTTAAAAGGTCGACCGCGAAGTTTTTTAATTGTTCTATCGTTTTCAGCGCGCAAGAAAACCCCTAAACCACTTTTAGCCAATTTCGTGTGAGGAATGCATTCCTTTCTAATTATACTATTTTCCTACAATTAAAGTGCAAAAAAAACCTGAAGTTTTTGCGCTTCCGGATTCAGTGCTTCGTTTTTTTCTTCTTCGGTCACTTCCCCGTTCTTTGGCTCGTCTTTACCGTTAATGTCCGACATTTCTGCAAAAGTGTATACCTAAATTAAGTATAAAAAAGGATGCCAAAATTTTACTTTTTGTGGCGTCAGCCAGCTTTCGCTAGTGTACCGCCAGCTACCTTTCCACTACCCCCCCCCACCCCCTCTCCCCCGAAGAAATCTAAATTTTTTTACGTTTCTAGAAGACCAACTTTACTTCAAAAAGCTGGAGGTAGGCTTAACTCAACCAGCAGTGATGGCGAACACATGAAATTTTTTCCTATGAAATTTTTTTTGTCATAATGCCAAACATTTTTGACGGTAATTAGAAATTGCTTATAGTTATGTTTTCTGTTTTAATTTCGACTTTTGGCATGAATTTGTTTATTTTTTAAAGCAAAACTTGAAAAAACGATGTAGCGTGTTATAGTCGGAATTATTAATTTCTTACGCGCGTAATGGAAAAAAAGTCTCAACACCCCTGACATAATTATTTTAGTTTGCGAACGTAAAAAATAAAATTCCGAATATGGCAACAGTGCCCTATTTTGATAAGTTATATCCATTTTGCGGTCCGACTCTGACAAATAAAAAATAATTTTTCCGGATCTGTGCGTGCAGTATTGCATTTGAATTTAGTAGGTTAAATAATTGAAGAAAAATTTACAAATACGTATGGAAGAGCCATTAAATGAGCATGCACCAACGCTAACAAGACGAATATTGCATTGGATTCCGATATTTTTGATTCTCTGCACGGCTATGTGGTGCTATTATGCGTACACTTACGAGTTTTGTATCAGTAAGTATTTAATGATAATTTAGCAAATTACGATGTGTACTTATTCATCCAAGATAAGTCATATCTTATTGATGAACATTTTATAGGTGACAATTTAGTAAAATTAAAAAAAAAATTTGGAATTTTTTAAGAAAGTCGTGTAAAAATTAAAATTTTTAGGATTCCCCCAGTCGCAAAAGTTATGTAAAATGAGATATTCTTTTTTTTTGGGTGGGTAGGAAAACCTTTGGCCGATTTCCGTTGCATGATGCGATCGTTTTCCACTCCGTCGTGTTGTTGATATATTAATTATTGGTACATTTTCAGGTATTGTTACGAATCTTGAGCAATTTTTTTTCAAAATTACATTTTGGTCCCCTGCGGTCTTTGAAACTTTGGATGACCCTACCGGGCCGGAAACATGTTTTCGATTATTTTTTTTCTATCGTTTTTAGCACATTTGTTTGGAAATAAGTTGCGAACGTATAAGGACACCATATAAGTTAATTACTCCAATTTTCAGATACTGTCACGAATGAAAATCAACGATTGGTATATCTGATCGTATTTCATTGCTTATTGGGCATGTATTTACTTGCGTATTTTCGGGCCATTGCGATGACTATAGCTACAGTACCGGATGCCGTAAATTTGCTTTTTGATTCTATTACTAGTTTTGTTAACAGTCAAATTTTTATAGTTCATATTGCCGCAAAATTGTGTCGAAGAGCTTCAGGCAACTCAGTGTGAAGCGTCGCATAACGCCGTACTAGATCAATTTGTGAAACAGCGCAATTTACCCGTATTTCTTCGGAAACAAACTGGAAGTCGGTTCAAATTTACTGCAGTATTTGTGTTTTCTATGCATATATACAAGGGATGAGTCGAAAATGAAATTGAGATTTCGAAAATTGAAATTCGAAAGGACCTTTCAAAATCGAAAGACCCTAAAAAAAGTTCAAAAATCAAATTTCGAAAATCGAAAGAAAAATCACTGATAATCGAAATTCGAAAGGAAAAATTTGTCGAAAATTGAAAATTTGGCCAAATTTTTCGAAAAAACTTGAAAAAATTCTCATTTTGATTTATATTCTCATAAAAATGTCACATTTTGAGTTAATTTTGACTACAATTTCTCAAAAAATCACTTTGGTGAGGTTGAATTGAACAAAGATTTTCTTCAAAATTTTCGGCATTTTTTCGACAATTTCGATTTTTCGAAAATCGAAATTCGAAAGGAAAAATCACCGAAAATCGAAAATTTTGTCACCCCTGATATATACCTTCTTGAATTATTCAATTTTTAGGCTATATCTATTGCGGTAAATGTTTAGCGATAAAACCTGACAGAGCCCATCATTGTTCGATTTGTGAGCGTTGCGTGCTGTTGGTTTTATTTAAAAATGTTTTATCACTTTCTTTGAAAAATTTGTGTGATTGTTTAGGAAAATGGACCACCACTGCCCTTGGTTGAACACGTGTGTCTGCTTCAGCAACTACAAATTTTTTTTGCTATTACTTTTTTATGGCGTAATTTTGTGTCTTTTCACGTTTCTTTCAATTTTGCCGTTCTACGCGATGTTCTTCATAGGCGACAACAATTTGGGGGGAAATCCGAAGATCAATACTTTCAGCCGATTCAACGTTTTATTTCTATTTTTCGTGTCTGGAATGTTTGCGATGCCGGTGATTGGGATGGTGTGTGATCATATTGGTCTCGTCGCGAGGAATCGGACAACAATAGGTAAAACAAAATTATTGGACTCCCCTAAAAGTTTGCAACAAAATTTCATTTCAAAAAGCAAGCACAAAGCTGCTTCAAACAAAGTTATTTTTGTCAGTTTTTACAAACTATATGTTCAACTAAAATTTTAAATTACATTAAAAATATCATAAGAATTAAAACTGTAATGTCGCGTCGTGACAGCTCGAATGCGAGTAAAAAATAAAAATTTCGAGTATAACAATAGTTATTGGATCACGATAATATCGATTGAAATTTAGAAACGCTACAAACCTTAAAATTCGTGGATGATGCAGGCGAAGATGCGTACGATTTGGGAATAGCAAAAAATTTTGGTGAAATTTTTGGGAGGCATTGGTACTTCTGGTTTATACCCATTTTTTCAACGTAATTTTTGGTTTTTTCGATTTTATACATTATGGTCGAAGTTATTATTTTTTATGCGTTGCTGAAATAGTCCCTGCACGATCTTTAGCGATTTGCTTTTACGGTATTTTTGAATTTTTAGATGAAATTTTGGTAAAAGTGAAGAATATGGTCCTCGGATTTTTACTACCTTAACGGTACTTGTTTGCCTTAGGAATGGTTTCTAAAATCTACACGAGCTTGAAAGTAACTTGAAAAATGTCAATTTTATACCAGGTTTGGACGTGAAATTTATGCAAAATTAATACCATTCATTAAAATATAATTAATTTTCCGATTAGAATTTCTAATTATTCTTCAAATTTTTCAGATACATCGCCATTTCAAGACAATTGTAATGTCTTTGCTGTGTCAGTTTTAATGTTTTTATGCGTTATGCTGAACATTT